>JAREIK010001910.1:0-34400 GCA_029783825.1 Sapria himalayana
TGTTATTTTATTTTTTAAATAAAACCTATAAACCACTAAATGCATACACAATTATATCATTAAACTCCTAAACCCCATAATTCCTAAATACATAAACCATTAAATGCTCTATACTACTTAATAATTAATAAATTGAATTTATATTTCAATTTATTATTATTTTAAATATTCATTTTAATTATTTATTAGTTTATTTTTATAGAAATATTTATTACAAAATAAATTATGAGTATGACACATATAATTTAAATAATTTATTTTTAATCAAAAAAATATATACGCTTTTAAAAGAAGTATAAAAGAAGTATTATTAAAAATTAAAAATAATTATCAACTAATATTTTGTACTTTAATTTTGAATCAATTTGGGTTTTGTAAATATTTTTTAATTAATATCTATCTTATTATAAATAGTTTATTAATTTAATTTATGATCATTATTATAATATCTATCAATAAAATTATTTATATTTATTTTATATGATATATAATTATTAAAATTATTATGACTAAATATTGTATTCAAATTTCAAAAAATTTTAAATATTATTAAATTTTCACATGTTATAACCTTTGAAAATGACAAAAAATTACAATTTTTTTTTGTTATTTTATTGTTTAAATAAAACTTATAATTCACTAAATGCCAAAAAACATAAATCATTAAACTCCAAAATGACAAAACCTCAAAATACTTAAACCATTAAACTAGTATACATTAATAATAAATCATAAATCTCATTTTAATTTTTATTCAATATAATTTTTAATTTTTACTTTAATTATTTATCAGTCTATTTTTATTGAAATATTAATTACAAAATAAATTATTAGTAAGGCAGATATAATTTAAATTAAACCGGTATACCCTAAATAATAAATAATAAATCTCATTTTTTTTCATTATAATTTTAAATATTCTTTTTAATTATTAATTTTTTATTTTTATATAAATATTAATTAAAAAATAAATTGAGTTAGACAAATATAATTTATGTAAATTATTTTTAATCAAAAAAATATAGATAAACTTTTTATAATAAAAACAAATTTCAAAACAAAAAATTATTATATAGTAATATATTTTGCTTTGCTTATGAATCATTTTATGTTTTGTAATTATATTTTAATTGATATCTATCTTATTAATTATAGAGTATTAATTTATTTTTTGATCATTATTACAATATTTATCACTAAAATTTTTTTTGTTGAATTTATATGATATATAAATATAATGATTATTATAACTAAATATTGAATATACTTTTGAAAAAAATGTAAAAATTATTATATTTTCAAAGGTTATAACCTTTGAAAATATCAAAAAACAATAAAAAAAATGTTTATTTATTTTATTTTTTAAATAAAACCTATAAACTACTAAATGCATACAAAATTAAATCAGTAAACACCTAAACACCGTAATACTTAAATTCATAAACCATTAAACTGCTATATAATACATAATAATTAATAAATCTAATTTTAATTTCTATTAATTATAGTTTTAAATATTCAATTTAATTTTTTATTAGTTTATTTTTATAGAAATATTTCTATAAAATAAATTATGAGTGCGACAAATATAATTTAAATAATTTATTTTTTATCAAAAAAATATATAGGCTTATAAAAAAGTAAAAATTTAAAAATTAAAAATTATTATCCACTAATATACTTTACTTTATTTTGAATCATTTGGGTTTTGTATATATTTTTAATTAATATATATCTTATTATAGTAGTTTATTAATTTAAATTATGATCATTATTATGATATCTAATTATCTATCTATTTTTTTTATTTATTTTTCTATCTATTTATCTATCTATTTATTTATCTATTTGTATATCGATCTATCTATTTATCTATCTGTTTATCTATAAATACATCTATCTATCTCTCTATCTCTCTCTCTCTCTCTCTATCTATCTCTATCTATCTATCCATCAATCAATCTATCGAACTATCTAAAAATGTGTCTATCAATCTTACTATCTATTTGTATATCTATCTATCTATATTTCTACCTTTCTATTTATTTATCTATCTATCTATCTATCTAATTGTGTATCTATCTGTGTATCTTTTCTATCTATCTTTATCTTTTCGTCTATCTATTTATCTTTTCGTCTATCTATCCACCTTTCTATCCATCTATCTATCTGTCTATCTATTTCTTAAATCTATATATCTTTCTATCTGTATATCAATTTTTCTTTCTATCTATCTAACTATCTATCTACCTATCTAAGTGTCTATCTATCTTATAGTCAATATATCTATGTATCTATCTATATAACTATTTTTAAATATTTTTTAAATAATTTATTTTAATCAAAAAAAAAATATGCTTATAAAAAGAAGGACAAATATAAAAATAAATTATTATAATTTAGTAATAGATTTATTTGATTTTGAATCATTTGGTGTTATGTAAATATATGTTAATTAATATTATATTATTAATAATAGTTTATTAATTTAATTTTGATAATTATTATAATATCTATCATTAAAATTGTTATATTGAATTTATGATATAATTAATTAGTAAAATTAATATAATTATACATAGTATTCACATTCAAAAAAAATTAAAAATTATTTTATTTTTAAAGGTTATACCTCTGAAAATCAGAAAAAATCTAAATTTTTTTTAATTTATTATATAAATAAAACCTATAAACCACTAAATACCTAAAAACATAAATTGATAAACTCCTAAACGATAAAACTTCTAAATAATCAAACCATTAAACTAGTATACCACATATAATAATCATAAATCTCATTTTAATTTGTATTCATTATAATTTTAAATATTCATTTTAATTATTTATTAGTTTATTTTTTATAGAAATATTAATTACAAAATAAATAATGAGTTAGACAAATATAATTTTAATATTTATTTTTAATAAAAAAAAATACGCGTATAAAAAAAAGTAAACTTAAAAACAAAAAAGTATTATTTAGTAATATATTTTACATTAATTTTGAATCATTATATATAGGTCTTGCAATTATATTTTAATAATTATCAATCTTATTAATAAAAGTTTATTAATTTATTATTTGATCATTTTTATAATATCTAACAATAAAATTACTTTTATTCAATTTAAATGTCTTATAATTATTAAGAATATTATAACTAAATATTATATTTACATTTTAAAAAAATTTAAAAATTATTATATTTTCAAAGGTTAACCTTCTAAAATGATAAAAAATCACAAAAATAATTTTTTTCTTATTTTATTATTTAAATAAACTTATAAACCACTAAATGCCTAAACATTTAAATCTCTAGACTCATAAACCCCAAAACCCACTAAATACTTAAACCATTAAACCTATATAACCTAAATAATAAATAATAAATCTCTTTTTTAGTTTTCATTATAATTTTAAATATTTATTTTAATTATTTTTTAGTTTATTTTTATAGAAATATTATTTACAAAATAAATAATGAGTTAAACATATAAAATTTAAATAAATTAATTTTTATGAAAAAAATATATAAGCTTATAAAAATAAACAAAATTTCAAAAATTTAAAATTTTATTTAGTAATATAATTTACTTTGATTTTGAATTATTTTGGTTTCTACAAATATATTTTAATTAATATCTATCTTATTAATAATAGTTTATTAATTTAACTTTTGATCATCAAAATAATATATATTAATAAAATTTTTTATATTGAATTTACATCAAATATAATTATTAAGATTATTATAACTATGTATTGTATTCATATTTTAGAACTATTAAAAAATTATTATATTTTCAATGGTTATAACCTTTGGAAATCACGAAAATTCATAAGAATAAATTTTTTGTTATTTCATTGATTAAATAAAACCTATAAATCAATAAATAAAACCTAAATGTGTAAACATATAAATCAATAAACTCATTAACCACAAAACTACAATAAATTTAAACCATTAAATAGTTATACCGTAAATAGTAAATCATAAATCTCTTTTTATTAGTATTCATTATAATTATATATATATATTTTAATTATTTATTAGTTTATTTTTATAGAAATATAAATTAAAAAATAAATTAATAGTGAGACAAATATAATTTAAATAATTTATTTTTCATCAAAAAATATTTAAGCTTATAAATGGATACAAAAATTTAAAAATTTAAAATTAATATTTAGTAAAATATTTTACTTTGATTTTGAATCATTTTAGGTTTTGTAAATATATTTTAAACAATATTTATCTTATTAATAATTGTTTATTAATCTTTTGTATGATCATTATTATAATATATATCAATATAATTGTTTGTATTAATTTTATATGATATATAATTATCAAGATTTTCATAACTAAATATATTATTCACATTTATAAAAAATTTAAAAATTGTTATAGTTTCAAAGGTTATATCCTTCAAAAATGAGAACAAATAACCACAAAATATTTTTTTTTATTTTATTTTTTAAATAAAACCTATAAACTACTAAATGCCTAAATACTTATATCACTAAATTCTTAAATCACAAAAATCCTAAATATATAATCTGTTAAAGCTCTATTTTTTATATTATTAATAATAGTTTTATTTAATTTCTATCTTATTAATATATTTTACTTTGATTTTGAATCATTTTAGGATTTGCAAATAAATTTTATTTAATATATATCTTATTAATAATAGTTTATTAATTTATTTCATTATCGTCATCATAATATCTATAAAAAATTATTTATATTTAATTTAAATAATATAAAATTATCTAGATTATTATAACAAAATAATGTTTTCACATTTTAAAAAAATTTAAAAATTATTAAGTTTTCAAAGGTTATAACATTTGAAAATAAGAAAAAATAAAAAAATAAATTTTTGTTATTAGATTTTTTAAATAAAATCTATAAACCATAAAATACTTAAATTCTTAATGACTAAACTCCTAAACCCTGAAGCCAATAAATACATAAGCCTTTAAATTAGTATACTTTAAATAATAAATAATAAATCTCATTTTAATTATTATTCATTATAATTTTAAATATTCATTTTAATTATTTATCAGTTTAATTTTATAGAAATATTAATTACAAAATAAATTATTACTAAGACAGATATAATGTAAATAATTTATTTTTCATCAAAAAAAATATAAGATTATAAAATGAGGCAAAATTTTTAAAACAAAATATTATTATTTAGTAATTTATTTTAATTTAATTTTGAATAATTTTAGATTTTGCAATTATATTTTAATTTATATCATTCTAAATTATAATAGTTTATTAATTTATTTATTGATCATTATTATAATATCTATTAATAAATTTATTTATATTGATTTCACCTTATATATAATTATCAAGCTTATTATAACTAAATATTATATTTACATTTTTTAAAAAAATTAAAAATTATTATATTTTCAAAGGTTATAACCTTCAAAAATTAGATAAAATTACTTAAGGCATAAACACTTAAATGACTAAAACCCAAAACACCTTAATACTTAAACCATTAAACCTGTATATCCTAAATAATAAATAATAAATCTCAATTTTATTTGTATTCATTATAATTTTAAATATTTATTTTAATTATTTCTTAGTTTATTTTAATAAAATTATAAATTACAAAATAAATTATAAGGAATACAAAATACAATTTAAATAATTTATTTTTAATAACAAAAATATAAACATATAAAAAAAGCAAAATATTATAAAAAATTATTATTTAGTAAAATATACTTTGATTTTGAATAAATTTAGATTTTGCAAATATATTTTAAATAATATCTATCTTATTAATAATAGTTTATTAATTTATTTATTGATCATTATTATAATATCTAGCAATGTGATTATTTATATTGAATTTAAATGAGTTATATTTATTAATATTATTATAATTAAATATTATATTTACATTTGAAAAAAATTTAGAAATTTTTATATTTTCAAAGGTTAAAACCTTCCAAAATTAGAAAAAAAATTTTTGTTTGTTATATTATTGTTTAAATAAAACTTATAGACAACTAAATGCCTAAATACTTAAATCTATAAACTCCTAAACACAAAAGCCCCTAAATACTTAAAACTTTAAACCCGTAAACCTTAAATATAATTTAAATAAATTATGTTTCATCAAAAAAAAAATAATAAGCTTATAAAAAGAAAAAAAAACTAAAAAACAAAAATTATTGTTTGGTAATAAATTTTACTTTGATTTTGAATAAGTTTAGGTTTTGTAATTATATTTTAATTTATATCTATCATATTAATAATAGCTTATTAAATTATTTTTTCATAATTGATATCATATCAATCAATAAAATTATTTATATGTAGTTTATATTATATATAATTATAATGATTATTATTACTAAATATTGTATTCACATTTTTAAAAAATTTAAAATTATTATATTTTCAAAGGTTATAACCTTTGAAAATGTGAAAAAATATCAAAAATATTTTTTTTTGTTATTTCATTGTTTAAATAAAACCTATAAACTACTAAATGGCTAAAAATATAAATCGCTAAACTCCTAAAATACAAAACCTCTAAATACTTAAACCATTAAACTGGTAAACATTAATAATAAATCATAAATATCATTTTAATATTTATTCAATATAATTTTAAATTTTTATTTTAAATATTTATCAATATATTTTTATAGAAATATTAATTACAAAATAAATTATTAGGGAGACAGATCTAATTTAAATTAAAATACTATCCCTAAATAATAAATAATAAATCACATTTTTTTAATTATAATTTTAAATATTCATTTTAAGTATTTATATGTTTATTTATATATAAATATTAATTACAAAATAAATTAAGCTAGACAAAAATAATTTATATAAATTATTTTTCATCAAAATATTATAGATAATCTTTTAGAAAAAAAAAATTTTCAAAACAAAAAATTATTATAAAGTAATATATTTTGCTTTGCTTCTGAATCATTTTAGGTTTTGTAATTATATTTTAATTGATATCTATCTTATTAATAATAGATTATTAATTTATTTTTTGATCATTATTAGAATATTTAAAAATAAAATTGTTTATATTGAATTTACATGATATATAATTATAAAGATTATTCTAAATAAATATTATATTTACATTTGAAAATAATTTAAAAATTATGATATTTTTAAAGGTTATCATCTTTGAAAATGAGATAAAATCACAAAAATAATTTTATTTTATTTTATTGTTTATATAAAACCTATAAACTACTAAATGCTAAACGCTTAAATCATTAAACTCCTAAACCCCAAAACCACAAAACCCTTAAATACTTAAACATTCAAACCATCTTTAAAAGTTTACGTATTTATAAATAATTTATAAATATATATCAATAAATAATAGTTTATTAATTTATTTTTTGATCATTATTATATTTATATTTATATTTAATTTATTAATATCTATCAAAAAAATTGTTTATTTTTAATTTACATGATATATAATTATTATGTTTATTATAACTAAATATTGTATTCACAATTGAAAAAAATTTAAAAATTATTATATTTATAAAGGTTATAACCATCAAAATTGATAAAAAATTTGAAAAATAATTTTTTTTGTTTTTTCATTATTAAAAAAAAACATATAAACTACTAAATGCCTAAACACTAAAATCACTAAACTCCTAAATACTTAAATCATTAAACTGGTATACCCTAAATAATTAATCATAAATCTCATTTTTATTTGTATTCATTATAATTTTAATATTCATTTTAATTATTTATTAGTTTATTTTCATAGAAATATTAATTGAAAATGAAATTATGAATGAGACATATATAACATAAATAATTTATCTTCATCAAAAAATTTTATAAGCTTATAAAAAGAATCAAAAATTTAAAAATAAAAAATTATTATTTAGTAATATATTTTACTTTGATTTTGAATCGTTTTAGTTTTTCCAAATATATTTTAATTAATATCTATCTTTTTAATAATAGTTTTTTAATCTATTTTATGATCAGTATTATAATATGAATCAATAAAATTATTTATATTGAATTTACATGATATTTAATTTTTATGATTATTATGATTATATATTGTATTAACATTTGAAAAAAATTAAAATTATAATATTTTCAATGGTTAAAACCTTGAAAATGAGAAAAAATCATAAAAATAATTTTCTTGTTATTTAATTATTTAAATAAAACCTATAAATCAAAAAAAAATACCTAAATACTATAATTACTAAACTCCTAAACCCTACTACTACTGCACCACACACACATAGCGACGGATGACAGTATACGTGGACATATTTTTGTCCATTTTGGTACAGCATTTAGTGGGGCTAGTAGTCCTAGAATCAGCCAGAAGTATGGGCCACCAGCTTGTAGAGGGCCCCACTAGCAAGCAGGGATGATAACATTCAGACAACTAATGAGACCGAGCAAAGTGGTGGGGAGTAAACCTTGGAGTAGCTAGGAGTGGGTCCCGCTAGCCCTATCAGGTAGCATAGAGGGCCACCCAACTGTCACCAACAGGAGTAGCAGGGAATCCATGAATAATCAGAGAGATGAAAAAATCAGAAGCATCGCCAAGTAGGGCCATTAAGCAATAGAATCTAGACCAGCCACACGGGAGCGAAAGATTCAAACTTGTTGTTTAAGTTTGTAGTCTTATTTGTATTTTGGACTTTGTATGCACCATGTACTTGTAGAGATGGATAATGACATACTCACACACACAATCTTGTTTGTTCTCTATCTAGCATGCAAGGAGTGCAAATTGACCCATGAGTATCTCTAAGTGGGGCCCACTAATGTTTTTTGTAATTAAACATTAGGTGATGCTACACTTCCTAGCGTAGAAGACATAGCTTTATAGCATTTTGTAATTTTACTTGTATTCTAGCGTGGTTGTACGTGTAGATTATTAGACTACGAGATAGACCTCATCACACATGCACACCGATGCATGCATATTTTTTGATATTGTGTCGGTGCAACATACAGCCACTTCTTGGAGCTCAAGGAGGAAGCATTCTTACCCAATAGATACTTTTTTGAGGATCATTGGAGAAAAAGAATGTCGAATTCAGCGGTTAGAATGAATTGACAAAGTTTCGTAGATATGGACTTGTGGATTTATTGGTATTTAGTTTTAGATGTATTCCATTGCATAGTAATGACATAAACAAACACTTGATGCTGCAAGTCACATACATGCATAATCTTATATTTCCATAGTTTTAATATGGTGCATCATTCAGGTTCCTCCAAAAGGCTTGGACAAATCCGAATGGAAAGGACGTAGTGCACATAATGACTAATTACCAACTCTGAAGTCCGGGAATGTGAGGTGATTTTATTTGTATTCGTACGCTTGGATTTATTAGGCATTATGTTTTTTATGTATTTTATGCATAGAATCATTAAGGTGCATAGGATTTGGTGGGCTGACCTAAATTAGTCAGCTTTTTAGTCTCTTGTAAGTTGTGTGCCTAAATGATAAATAAAGTGTGTATTTCCAAAAAAAAAACAAAAAAAAAATCATAAACCCTAACCTTTAAATCCTAAACCTTAATCCATAAACTATAACCCTAACCATAAACCATAAATCCTAAATCTCATGTTTTGCACTTATGTGTTAAATTAAAATTGAAAATCACAACTTTTAGGAATGTCACAGATTTATCTTTTTGTATATGTAACACAAAGTCATGACTCAAGGGTGAGTTATGAATTCAGTCTCTTTCTTGCTTTAGATTATTGTAGCATTAGCAATGGTCATTATTATATATTTTGTCTCTAGAACACAAAATCATATCGATGAGAATATGTCATAACTTGTGTCTCTCTGTTGAACATATTGTTATGGCACTAAGAATGATCATGAATACATATTTAATCACTATAATACTGGTTCACAATATTGGATATGACCATAGCTTGAGCATTTTATCTTTATATTGCAAAGTCATTGAATTAGGAATGATTGTAACTTTGGACATTCCTCAAGAGCAAAAGTGATGACCCTAGAAATAGTTAAAACTGGAGTACTACTCTTTATAACTTTCTATAGCTAAAATTCTTGGGATTGGAAATATCACTATAGCTTTTTCCTTTGATTTGTGACCTCAAGTGTCAATATGCAAGACTAATATTTTGAGCAATGATTAAAACATTTTACACATTTGAATATTTTATATTTTTACCTTTCTGGGTATTGTCAGCTTATATACTTAACTCATTTAATATAAAAAGAAAGAAATGATATTTTTCATATTCATGAGGATATAAAAAAAAGGCTTAGACATGGCAATAAAATAAATTTTTTGATTCTTAATTGAAAGAGGGCCCATACTTATTGCCTTGTGCAAGCCACCTAGGGGCTAGTTTGTTCCAATAGGCTACAAGGTGTTATTTTTTTAGAGGTGAATTATGTTTTAAAAATATTGCTTCGAGTGTGTGCATGAGATATATTTTAGAACAAATTACAATAATCATTATAAATAGCATCCTCAACAACTAGCTATTTCAACACATAGGGGTACAACTTTGGTTTAGTCTGTTAGCGTACATAAGTCAACTTACCTTTGATAGCCCAGTGATTCAACATCAAATATGATGAGACTTAATAGAGATAATGTAAAATCTACTATTATTTTGTTTAAAGCTTTAGCAATCATTATAGAGTTGAGAGAGAAACAAAATAAATTATTTTAATTATTCAGTATAATTTAAATTTTTATTTTAATTATTTATCAGTTTATTTTTATAGAAATATTAATTACAAAATAAATTATTAGTGAGACAGATATGACTTAAATTAAACTGGTATACCCTAAATAATAAATAATAATTCTCATTCTTTTTTCATTATATTTTTACTATTCATTTTAATTATTAATTTTTTATTTTTATATAAATATTAATTTAAAAATAAATTATGAGTTAGACAAATATAATTTATGTACATTATTTTTAATAAAAAAAATATAGATACTTTTTAGAAGAAAAAAAAATTTCAAAACGAAAAATTATTATATAGTAATATATTTTGCTTTTCTTATGAATCATTTTATGTTTTGTAATTATAATTTAATTGATCTATATCATATTAATAATAGATTATTAATTTATTTTTTGATCATTATTGGAATATTTACCACTAATATTGTTTATGTTGAAATATGATATATAAATATATTTATTATTATAACTAAATATTGAATTCACTTTTGAAAAAAATTTAAAATTTAATGTATTTTCAAAGGTTATAACCTTTGAAAATATCAAAAAATAATAAAAATAAATGTTTTGTTATTTTATTTTTTAAATAAAACCTATAAACAACTAAATGCATACACAATTATATCAGTAAACACCTAAACCCCGTAATACCTAAATACATAAACCATTAAATTGCTATATAATAAATAATAATTAATAAATCTAATTTTAATTTCTATTTATTATAGCTTATATATTCATTTTTATTATTTAGGAGTTTTGTCGTTTAGGAGTTTAGCAATTTATGTTTTTATGCATTTAGTGGTTTATAGGTTTTATTTATATAATAAAAATTTAAAATTCTTTTTTTATTTTTTTTTTATTTTCAAAGGTTATAATCTTTCAAAATAAAATAATTTTTAAAATTTTTTGAAATGTGAATACAATGTATAATTATATTAATCTTACTAATTATAGATCATATAAATTCAATATAAATAATTTTAATGATAGATATTATAATAATGATCAAAAATTAAATTAATAAACTATTATTAATAATAAAAATATTATTTAAAATATATTTATAAACAAAAAATAATTCAAAAGCAAATCAAAATATATTACTAAATAATAATATTTAATTTTAAAAATTTTTTTTTATAAGCTTATATTTTTTTTATTATAATAAATTATTTAAATAATATTTGTCTCACTAGAAATTTATTTTGTAATTAATTTTTCTAAAAAATTAAATTATATATAATTAAAATGAATATTAAAATTATAATAAATAGAAATAAAAATGAGATTTATTATTTATTAAGTAGTATATAACTGTTAAAAGGTTTATGTATTTAGGGGTTTCGAGATTTATGAGCTTACTTATTTAAGTAAGTAAGCATTTAATGATCTATAGGTTTTATTTAAAAAATGAAATAACATAAAATTTATTTTTATTATTTTTTCTCATTTTTTAAGATTATAACCTTTGAAAATAAAATAATTTTTAAATTTTTTTCAAAAGTGAATATAATATTTAGTTATAATAATCATTATATTATATATCATATAAATTCAATATAACCAATTTTATTGATAAATATTCTAATAATGATCAAAAATTAAATAAATAATCTATTATTAATAAGATAAATATCAATTAAAATATAATTACAAAACCTAAAATAATTCAAAAGCAAAGCAAAATATATTACAATATAATAATTTTTTGTTTTGAATTTTTTTTATTTAAAAAAGTTTATTTATATTTTTTGATTAAAAATAATTTATATAAATTATATTTGTGTAACTCATAATTTATTTTCTAATTAATATTTATATATAAATATACAAATAAATAATTAAAATGAATATTTAAAATTATAATGAAAAAAAATGAGATTTATTATTTATTATTTAGGAATACTGTTTTAATTTAAATTAGAGACGTCTCACTAATAATTTATTTTGTAATTAATATTTCTATAAAAATAAATTGAAAATAATTAAAATAAAAATTCAAAATTATACTGAATAAAAATTAAAATGAGATTTATTATTTATTATTAATGTTTACCAGTTTAAAAGTATAAGTATTTAAAGGTTTTGACAATTAGGATTTTAGTGATTTATGTTTTTAAGCATTTAATAGTTTATAGGTTTTATTTAAATAATGAATTAACAAAAAAAATATTTTTGATATTTTTTCACATTTTCAAAGGTTATAACCTTTGAAAATATAATAATTTTGATTTTTTTTAAAGTGTGAATACAATATTTAGTAATAATAATCATTATAATTATATATAATATAAGCTAAATATAAACAATTTTATTGATAGATATGTTATCAATTATCAAAAAATAAATTAATATGTTATTATTAATATGATAGATATAAATTAAAATATAATTAAAAAACATAAAATAATTCCAAAACAATGTAAAATTTT
Source organism: Sapria himalayana (assembly GCA_029783825.1). NCBI lineage: Eukaryota > Viridiplantae > Streptophyta > Magnoliopsida > Malpighiales > Rafflesiaceae > Sapria > Sapria himalayana. Next base: position 13,211 of record JAREIK010001910.1, read on the forward strand.
TTACTAAATATTAATTTTTTTTTAGTTTTTGCTTCTTTTTATAAGCTTATATATTTTTTGATGAAAAATAAATTATTTAACTTATATTTGTATCACTCATAATTTATTTTGTAATTAATATTTCAATATATTATTTAATTTATATTTAAGGTTTACGAGTTTAAAGTTTTAAGTATTTAGGGGCTTCGTGGTTTAGGAGTTAAGACGTTTATGTGTTTAGGTATTTAATGGTTTATAAGTTTTATTTAAACAATGATATAACAAAAAATTTATTTTTGTTATTTTTTATCATTTTTGAAGGTTATAACCTTTGAAAATATAACAATTTTTAAATTTTTTTTATGTGAATACTATATTTAGTTATGATAATCTTAATAATTATATATCATGTTAATTCAATATAAAGAATTATATTTATAGATATTATATTAATCATCAAAAAATAAATTAATAAACTATTATTAATAATAAAGATTTTATTTAAAATATATTAGCAAAACGTAAATTTATTCAAAATCAATATTAAATATATTATTAAATAATAATTTTGTTGATATTTTGCTTCTTTTTATAAGTTTATATTCTTTTTTATTAAAAGTAAATTATTTAAATTATATTTGTCTTCCTCATAATTTATTTTTAATTTATAATACTATAAAAATAAACTAATAAATAATTAAAATGAATATTTAAAACTATAATGAATACAAATAAAATAGAGATTTATTATGTATTATTAAGGATATACTAGTTTAATGGTTTAAGTATTTAGGTATTTTGGGGTTTAGTGATTTGAGTGTTTAGGCCTTTAGTAATTTATAGTTTTTATTTAAAGAATGAAAAAATAAAAAATATAATATTTTGATTTTTTTTAATTTTTAAGGTTATAACCTTTGAAAATATAATAATTTTTAATTTTTTCCAAATGTGAATATAATATTTAGTTATAATTATCTTAATATTTATATATAATGTAAACTCAATATAAATAATTCTATTAATACATATAATAATAATGATCAATAAAAAATTAATAAACTATTATTAATAAAAATGATATAAATTAAAATATAATTACAAAATCTAAAATGATTCAAAATCAAAATAAAATATATTACTAAATAATAAATTTTTATTTTTAAAATCTTGCCTCTTTTTATGAGGATAAATATTTTTTATGATGAAAAATAAATTATTTATATCGTGATGAAAAATATAAGTAATTATATTTTTTTGATGAAATATAATTACAATATAAACTAATAATCTGACCCGCTCTGGTTAAATGAATCGAGAAAAATTTTAATATAAAATGTTTTGTAATTTTATTTTCGAGTGGCTATTTTTGGACCCGTGGAACTACATCATCTTTCTCTTTTCTCTTGTGCGATTTATTGTGACTATTCTGTGTGCTGCATACTGTAAGACATTTCTGTTGCTTTAATCTGTATTGCATTAGCATTTTATGGTGGATTATAGCTAGTCGTACTGAGCGAATAGCGAACCACGTTTTTTCGGTATTTATTTCTCATTTTTTTGATTCTATCATGAATGGTTGCTGAATTGTGATATATATATTTCATGTTTTATGTTGTTTCTGTGTTTCTGTATCTCAATCTCACTACCGTGGAAGCACAATTGCCCAACAATTATATATGGTATACCGGTTTAATGGATCGATTAATCAAGGGTTTAGTCGTTTAGGAGTTTAGCAATTTATGTTTTTAGGCATTTAGTGGTATATAGGTTTTATTTATATAATAAAAATAAAATTTTTTTTTTGATTTTTTTTAGATTTTCAAAGGTTATAACCTTTAAAAATAAAATAATTTTTAAAATCTTTTGAAATGGGAATACCATGTATAATTATATTAATCTTATTGATTACATATCATTTAAATTCAATACAAATAATTTTAATGATAGATATTATAATAATGATCAAATATTAAATTAATAAACTATTATTAATAATAAAAATATTAATTAAAATATTTTTACATAACACAAAATGATTCAAAATCAAATAAAAATATATTACTAAATAATATTATATAATTTTTAAATTTTTCCATCTTTTTATAAGCTTATATTTTTTTATGATTAAAAATAAATTATATAAATAAAATCTATCTCACTCGAAATTTAATTTGTAATTAATTTTTCTAAAAAATTAAAATATAAATAATTGAAATGAATATTTAAAATTATAATAAATAGAAATAAAAATAAAATTTATTTTTTATTAAGTAGTATACAGCTGTTATAAGGTTTATGTATTTAGGGGTTTCGGGTATTATGAGCTACTGATTTAAGTAAGCATTTAGTGGTCTATAGGTTTTATTTAAAAAAGAAATAACAAAAAAATTATTTTTGGTATTCTATCTCAATTTTTAATATTATAATCTTTGAAAATATAATAATTTTTAAATTTTTTTCAAAAGTGAATACAATATTTATTTATAATAATCATAATAATTATATATCATATAAATTAAATATAAACAATTTTATTCATAGATATTCTAATAATTATCAATAAATAAATTAAAAATCTATTATGAATAAGATTGATATTACTTAAAATATAATATCTAAACCTATAATGATTCAAAAGCAAAACAAAATATATCACTAAATTATAATTATTTGTTTTTAAATTTTTATGATTTTTATAAGCTTGTATATTTTTTGATGAAAAATATTTTTAATAAATTATATTTTTAACTCATAAATTATTTTATAATTAATATATATATATAAATAAAAAACAAAACATTCAAAATGTTTTTTTAAAATTATAATGAAAACAAATAAAAATGAGATTTATTAATTATTATTTAGTGTATACCGGTTTAAAGGATTATCTATATAGGGGTATCGAGATTTTTTAGTTTAGTCAATGAAGTGTTTAGGCATTTAGTGGTGTATAGGTTTTATTTAAACAATGAAATAATAATAAAAAATATTTTTTTATTTTTACACATTTTCAAAGGTTATAACCTTTGAAAATATAATAATTTTAAAATTTTTTTCAAAAGTGAATATAATATTTAGTATTAATAATCAATATATTTATAAATCATATAAATTCAATATAAACATTGTTATTGATAAATATTCTAATAATGATCAAAAAATAAATTAATAATCTATTATTAAAAAGATAGATATCAATTATAATATAATTACAAAACCTTAAATGATTCAGAAGAAAAGCAAAATAAATTAATATATAATAATTTTTTGTTTTGAAATTTTTTTTATTTTAAAAAGTTTATTTATAAATTTTTGATGAAAAATAATGTATATAAATTATATTTTTTTAACTCATAATTTATTTTGTAATTAATAATTATATAAAAATATATAAATAAATAATTAAAATGAATATTTAAAATTATAATGAAAAAAAATGAGTTTTATTATTTATTATTTAGTGTATACTGGTTTAATTTAAATTAGATCTATCTAACTAATAATTTATTTTGTAATTAATATTTCTATAATAAAACTGATAAATAATTAAAATAAAAATTAAAAATTAAACTGAATAAAAATTAAAATGAAATTTAATATTTATTATTAATGTATACCAGTTTAATTGTTTAAGTATTTAGAGGGTTTGTCATTTAGGAGTTTAGCGATTTATGTTTTTAGGCATTTAGTGGTTTATAGGTTTTATTTAAACAATAAAATAAAAAAAAATTATAATTTTTTCTCATTTTCATAGGTCATAACCTTTGAAAATATAATAATATTTAAAATTTTTTGAAATGCGAATACAATAATCAGTTATAATAATATTAATAATTATATATCACATAAATTCAATATAAAGAATTTTATTGATGGATATTATAATAATTATCAAAAATTAAATTAATAAACTTTTAATAATAAGATAGATATTAATTAAAAAATATTTACGAAACCCAAATTGATTCAAAATTAAAGTAAAAAATATTATTGGATAATAATTTTTAATTTTTAAATTTTTACTTCTTTTCTAAGAGTATATATTTTTTTTATTAAAAATAAATAAACTTATATTTAAAATGATAACTTAAATTAAACTAGTATACCCTAAATAATAAATAATAAATCTCATTTTTTTTCATTATATTTTTAATATTCATTTTAATTATTAATTTTTTAATTTTATAAAATATTAAATAAAAAATAAATTATGATTTATACAAATATAATTTATGTACATTATTTTTAATCAAAAAAATATAAATACTTTTTTAAATAAAAAAAAATTTCAAAACAAAAAATTATTATATAGTAATATATTTTGCTTTTCTTATGAACCATTTTATACTTTGTAATTATATTTTAACTGATATCTATCTTATTAATAATAGAATATAAATTTATTTTTTGATCATTATTAGAATATTTATCACTAAAATTGTTTATGTTGAAATAAGATATATAAATATATTGATTATTATAACAAAATATTGAATTCACTTTTGAAAAAAATTTAAAAATTATTATATTTTTAAAAGGTTATAACCTTTGAAAAAATCAAAAAATAATAAAAATAAATGTTTTGTTATTTTATTTTTTAAATAAAACCTATAAACCACTATATGCATACACAATTATATCATTAAACTCCTAAACCCTGTAATTCCTAAATACATAAGGCATTAAAACGCTCTATACTACTTAATAATTAATAAATTTAATTTTTATTTCAATTTATTATTATTTTAAATATTCATTTTAATTATTTATTAGTTTATTTTTATAGAAATATTTATTATAAAATAAATTATGAGTGCGACAAATAAAATTTAAATAATTTATTTTTAATAAAAAAAATATACGCTTATAAAAGAAGTAAAAATTTAAAAATTAAAAATTATTATCCAATAATATTTTTTACTTTAATTTTGAATCAATTTGGGTTTTGTAAATATTTTTTAATTAATATCTATCTTATTATTAGTAGTTTATTAATTTAATTTTTGATCATTATTATAATATCTATCAATAAAATTATTTATATTAAATTTATATCATATATAACTATTAATATTATTATAAATAAATATTTTATTTACATTTCAAAAAATTTTAAATATTATTATATTTTCAAAGGTTATAACCTATGAAAATGAGAAAAAATTACAATTTTTTTTTGTTATTTTATTGATTAAATAAAACCAATAAATCACTAAATACCTAAAAACCTAAATCGCTAAACTCCTAAAAGACAAAACCTCTAAATACTTAAACCATTAAACTAGTGTACATTAATAATAAAACATAAATATCATTTTAATTTTTATTCAGTATAATTTTAAATTTTTATTTTAATTAATTTTCAGTTTATTTTTATAGAAATATTAATTACAAAATAAATTATTAGTGAGACACATCTAATTTAAATTAGACCGGTATACCCTAAATAATAAATAATAAATCTTATTATTTTTATTTATAATTTTAAATATTCATTTTAATTATTAATTTATTTATTTTTATAGAAATATTAATTTATAAATAATTTGAGTTCCATAAATATAATTTATGTAAATTATTTTTCATCAAAAAATTATAGATAAACTTTTTAAAAGAAAAAAAAATTTCGAAACAAAAAATTATAATATAGTAATATATTTTGCTTTGCTTCTGAATTAATTTAGGTTTTATAATTATATTTTAATTGACATCTATCTTATTAATAATAGATTATTAAGTTATTTTTTCATCATTATTAGAATATTTAACAAAAAAATGTTTATATTGAATTTATATGATATATAAATATAATAATTATTATAACTAAATATTGTATTCACTTTTGAAAAAACTTTTAAAATTATTATATTTTCAAAGGTTATAACCTTTGAAAATGTGAAAAATAAAAAAAAAATTTTTGTTATTCTATTGTTTAAATAAAACCTATACACCACTAAATGCCTAAGCATTTAAATCACTAAACTACAAAATCCCGATACCTTTATATAGATAATTCTTTAAATCGGTATACCCTAATAATAATTAATAAATTTCAATTTTTTTTTGTTTTCATTTTAATTTAAAAAATTCATTTTAATTGTTTAGTTTTTTATTTTTATATATGGATTAATTATAAAATAAATTGAGTTAAAAATATAATTTATAAAAATTATTTTTAATCAAAAAATTGATAAGGTTATAAAAAGAAGAACAAATTTAAAATTAAATATTATTATTTAGTAATATATTTTGATTTGATTTTGAACCATTTTGTGTTATGTAAATATATTTTAATTAATATTTCTATTATTATTAATATTTTATTAATTTAATTTTTGATCATTATTTAAATATCTATCATTAAAATTGTTTATATTGAATTTATATGATATATAATTAGTAATATTAATATAATTATACATTGCATTCATATTTCAAAAAAATTTAAATATTATTTTATTTCTAAAGGTTATAACCTTGGAAAATCAGAAAAAATCTAATTAATTTTTTTTATTATATAAATAAAACCTATAAACCACTAAATACCTAAAAACATAAATTGTTAAACTCCTCAACGACAAAACTCCTAAATAATCAAACCATTAAACCATGATACCCCATATAATAAATCATAAATCTCATTTTTATTTGTATTCATTATAATTTTAAATATTCATTTTAATTATTTATTAGTTTATTTTTTATAGAAATATTAATTACAAAATAAATAATAAGAGAGACAACTAAATTTTAATAAAATACTTTTAATCAAAAAAAAAAGCTTATAAAAAGAAGTAAAAATTTAAAAACAAAAAATTATTATTTAGTAATATATTTTACTTTGATTTTGAATCATTATATATAGGTTTTGCAATTATATTTTAATTGCTGTTAATCTTATTAAGAATAGTTTATTAATTTATTATTTGATCAATTTTATAATATCTAACAATAAAATTACTTATATTGAATTTAAATGTCTTATAATTATTAAATTATTATAAGTAAATATAATATTTATATTTGAAAAAAATTTAAAAATTATTATATTTTCAAATGTTATAACCTTTGAAAATGTTAGAAATATCAAAAATAATTTTTTTGTTATTTCATTGTTTAAACAAATCCTATAAACCACCAAATGCCTAAACACTTAAATCAATAACTCCTAAATCTCTAAAATTTTAAAATTTTAAACTAGTATACCCTAAATAATAAATAATACATCTCAATATTATTTTTTTCATTATAATTTAAAATATTCATTTTAATTATTTATTAATTTATTTTTATATAAATATTAATTACAAAATAAATAATGAGTTAGACAAATATAATTTATATAAATTATTTTTCATCGAAAAATATAGATAATCTTATAAAAAAAATAAAAAATTTAAAAACTATAATTTATTATATAGTAATATATTTTGCTCGCCTTCTGGATCATTTTAGGTTTTGTAATTATATTTTAATTGATATCTATATTATTAATAATTATTTATTAATTTATTTTTTGATCATTATTAGAATATTTATAAATAAAATTGTTTATATTGAATTTATATGATATATAAATATAATGATTATTATATTTTCAAAGCTTATAACCTTTGGAAATATGAAAAAATAATAAAAATAAATTTTTTGTTATTTTATTTTTTAAATAAAACTTATAAACCACTAAATGCATACACAATTATATCATTAAACTACTAAACCCAGTAATTCCTAAATACATAAAGCATTAAACCACTCTATACTACTTATTAATTAATAAATTTAATTTTTATTTCAATTTATTATTATTTTAAATATTCATTTTAATTATTTATTAGTTTATTTTTATAGAAATATTTATTATAAAATAAATTATGAGTGCGACAAATAAAAATTTAAATTATTTATTTTTAATAAAAAAAATATACGCTTATAAAAGAAGTAAAAATTTAAAAATTATAAATTATTATCGAATAATATTTTTTACTTTAATTTTGAATCAATTTGGGTTTTGTAAATATTTTTTAATTAATATCTATCTTATTATTAGTAGTTTATTAATTTAATTTTTGATCATTATTATAATATCTATCAATAAAATTATTTATATTTAATTTATATCATATATAACTATTAATATTATTATAACTAAATATTTTATTCACATTTCATAAAATTTTAAATATATTATATTTTCAAAGGTTATAACCTATGAAAATTAGAAAAAATTACAAATTTTTTTTTGTTATTTTATTGATTAAATAAAACCAAAAAACCACTAAATTGCTAAAAACCTAAATCGCTAAACTCCTAAAAGACAAAACCTCTAAATACTTAAACCATTAAACTAGTGTACATTAATAATAAATCATAAATATCATTTTAATTTTTATTCAGTCTAATTTTAAATTTTTATTTTAATTAATTTTCAGTTAATTTTTATAGAAATATTAATTACAAAATAAATTATTAGTAAAACAGATTTAATTTAAATTAGACCGGTATACCCTAAATAATAAATTATAAATCTCATTATTTTTAATTATAATTTTAAATATTCATTTTAATTATTTATTTATTTATTTTTATATAAATATTAATTACAAAATAATTTATGAGTTCCATAAATATAATTTATGTAAATTAATTTTCATCAAAAAATTATAGATAAACTTTTTAAAAGAAAAAAAAATTTCAAAACAAAAAATTATTATATAGTAATATATTTTGCTTTGCTTCTGAATCACTTTAGGTTTTGTAATTATATTTTAATTGACATCTATCTTATTAATAAAAGATTATTAAGTTATTTTTTCATCATTATTAGAATATTAAATAAAAAAATATTTATATTGAATTTATATGATATATAAATATAATGATTATTATAACTAAATATTGTATTCAATTTTGAAATAACTTTTAAAATTATTATATTTTCAAAGGTTATAACCTTTGAAAATGTGAAAAATAAAAAAAAATATTTTTTTTGTTATTCTATTGTTTAAATAAAACCTCTACACCACTAAATGCCTAAGCATTTAAATCACTAAACTACAAAATCCCGATACCTCTATATAGATAATCCTTTAAATCGGTATACCCTAATAATAATTAATAAATTTCATTTTTTTTGTTTTCATTATAATTTTAAAAATTCATTTTGATTGTTTAGTTTTTTATTTTTATATATGTATTAATTATAAAATAAATTGAGTTAAAAATATAATTTATAAAAATTATTTTTAATAAAAAATTGATAAGCTTATAAAAAGAAGAACAAATTTAAAATTAAATATAATTATTTAGTAATATATTTTGATTTGATTTTGAATCATTTTGTGGTGTAAATATATTTTAATTATATTTATATTATTATTAATAGTTTATTAATTTAATTTTTGATCATTATTATAATATCTAACATTAAAATTGTTTATATTGAATTTATATGATTTATAATTAGTAAGATTAATATAATTATACATTGTATTCATATTTCAAAAAATTTTAAAAATTATTTTATTTCTAAAGGTTATAACCTTGGAAAATCAGAAAAAATCTAATTAATTTTTTTTATTATATAAATAAAACCTATAAACCACTAAATACCTAAAAACATAAATTGATAAACTCCTCAACGACAAAACTCCTAAATAATAAAACCATTAAACCATGATACCCCATATAATAAATCATAAATCTCATTTTTATTTGTATTCATTATAATTTTAAATATTCATTTTAATTATTTATTAGTTTATTTTTTATAGAAATATTAATTAAAAAATAAATAATAAGCGAGACAACTATAATTTTAATAATTTATTTTTAAACAAAAAAAAATATAAGCATATAAAAAGAAGTAAAAATTTAAAAACAAAAAATTATTATTTAGTAATATATTTTACTTTGATTTTGAATCATTATATATAGGTTTTGCAATTATATTTTAATTGCTATCAATCTTATTAAGAATAGTTTATTAATTTATTATTTGATCAATTTTATAATATCTAACAATAAAATTACTTATATTGAATTTAAATGTCTTATAATTATTAAATTATTATAAGTAAATATTATATTTACATTTGAAAAAAATTTAAAAATTATTATATTTTCAAATGTTATAACCTTTGAAAATGTTAGAAATATCAAAAATAATTTTTTGTTATTTCATTGTTTAAATAAATCCTATAAACCACTAAATTCCTAAACACTTAAATCAATAACTCCTAAATCTCTAAAATTTTAAAATTTTAAACTAGTATACCATAAATAATAAATAATACATCTCAATATTATTTTTTTCATTATAATTTAAAATATTCATTTTAATTATTATTAATTTATTTTTATATAAATATTAATTACAAAATAAATTATGAGTTAGACAAATATAATTTAAATAAATTATTTTTCATCGAAAAATATAGATAATCTTATAAAAAAATAAAAAATTTAAAAATCTATAATTTATTATATAGTAATATATTTGCTCTCCTCCTGAATCATTTTAGGTTTTGTAATTATATTTTAATTGATATCTATCTATTTAATAATTGTTTATTAATTTATTTTTTGATCATTATTAGAATATTTATCAATAAAATTGTTTATATTGAATTTATATGATATATAAATATAATCATTATTATAACTAAATATTAAATTCACTTTGAAAAAAATTTAAAGATTATTATATTTTCAAAGCTTATAACCTTTGGAAATATGAAAAAATAATAAAAATAAATTTTTTGTTATTTTATTTTTTAAATAAAACCTATTAACCACTAAATGATTACACAATTATATCATTAAACTTTAAACCCAGTAATTCCTAAATACATAAACCATTATACCGTTAAATACTACTTAATAATTAATAAATCTAATTTTTATTTCTATTTATTAAAATTTTAAATATTCATTTTAATTATTTATTAGTTTATTTTATAGAAATATTTATTACAAATTAAATTATGAGAGCACATATATATTTTAATTAATTTATTTTTAATCAAAAAAAAATAATGCTTATAAAATAAGTAAAAGTTTAAAAATTTAAAATTATTATCCTGTAATATATTTTACTTTAATTTTGAATGAATTTGGGTTTTGTAAATATTTTTTAATTAATATCAATCTTTTTATTAATAGTTTATTAATTTAAATTTTGATCACTATTATATTGTCTATCAATAAAATTGTTTATATTGAATTTATATGATACATAACAATTAATATTATTATAACTAAATATTGTATTCACATTTCAAAAAATTTGAAATATTATTATATTTTCAAAGGTTATAACCAATAAAATGTGAAAAAATTACAAATTTTTTTTTGTTATTTTATTGTTTAAATAAAATTTATAAACCACTAAATGCCTAAAAACATAAATTGCTAAACTCTTAAAAGACAAAACCTCTAAATACTTAAAACATTAAACTGGTTTACATTAATAAACAGGTGTACAATAATTTTTATTAAGTATAATTTTAAATTTTTATTTTAATTATTTATCTATTTATTTTTATAGAAATATTAATTACAAAATAAATTATTAGTGAGACAGATCTAATTTAAATATATTTATTTAAAAATATGAAATAAAAATTAATCATCAAAAAAAAAATAAATTAAATACAAAATATGAAAAATAATTTTTTTTCATCAAAAAAAATATATATCCTTATAAAAAGTGGTAAATTTTTAAAAACAAAAATTTATTATTTAGTAATATATTTTATTTTAATTTTGAATCATTTTAGATTTTGCAATTATATTTTAAATTATATCATTCTTATTAATAATAATTTTATAAATTTTTCATTGATCATTATTATAATATCTATTAATAAAATTATTTATATTGAGTTTACATTATATATAATTATAAAGATTATTATTACTGAATATTATATTCACATTTAAAAAAATAAAAAATTATTATATTTTCAAAGGTTATAACCTTCAAAAATTAACAAAAATCAAAAAATTAAATTTTTTATTTTTTCATTCTTTAAATAAAAACTATAAATCACTTAAGGCCTAAACACTTAAATCACTAAACCCCAAAACAAATAAATACTTAAACCATTAAACTAGTATATCCTGAATAATAAATAATAAATCTTTATTTTATTGGTATTCATTATAATTTTAAATATTCATTTTAATTAATTATTAGTTTATTTTTATAGAATTATAAATTAAAAAAAATTATGAGGAAGATAAATATAATTTAAATAATTTACTTTTAATAACAAAAAATATAACATTATAAAAAGAAGCAAAACATCAAAGAAAGTATTATTTTGTAATATATTTTACTTTTATTTTGAATCAATTTACGTTTTGCAAATATATTTAAAATAATATCAATCTTATTAATAATAGTTTATTAATTTATTTTTTGATCATTAATATAATATATTTAAATATAATTGTTTATATTGAATTTACATGATATATAATTATTAAGATTATAATAACTTAATATAGTATTCACATATAAAAAAATTTAAAAATTGATATATTTTCAAAGGTTATAACTTTCAAAAATGATAAAAAATAACAAAAATAAATTTTTTGTTATATAATTGTTTAAATAAAACTTATAAACCATTAAATGCCTAAATACATAAATCTCTAAACTCTTAAACCCCGAAGACCCTATATACATAAACCTTTAAACTCGTAAACCTTAAATATAATTTAAATAATTTATATAAATATTAATTACAAAATAAATTATGAGTGATACAAATATAATTTAAATAATATATTTTTCATCAAAAAATATATAAGCTTATAAAATGATGCAAAAACTAAAAAAAAATATTATTTAGTAATAAATTTTTCTTTGATTTTGAATCATTTTATGTTTTTTAATTATATTTTAGTTTATATCAATCATATTAATAATAGTTTATTAATTAATTTTTTTAAAATTGATATAATATTTATCAATAAAATTGTTTATATTTAGATGATATTATATATAGTTATAATAATTATTATTACTAAATATCATATAATCATTTTTAAAAATTTTTAAAATTATTATATTTTCAAATGTTATAACCTTTGAAAATTTGAAAAAATATCAAAAATAAATTTTTTATTATTTCATTAATTAAATAAAACCTATAAACCACTAAATGCCTAAATACATAAATTACTAAACTCCTAATTGACAAAACCTTTAAATACTTAAACCATTAAATTGGTATACATTAATAATAAATCATAAATCTCAATTTAATTTTTATTAAGTATAATTTTAAATTTTTATGTTAATTATTTATCAGTTTATTTTTATAGAAATAATAATTACAAATTAAATTATTAGTGAGACAGATATAATTTAAATTAAACCGGTATACTCTAAATAATAAATAATAAATAATAATTTTAAATATTCATTTTAATTATTTATTTGTTTATTTATATATAAATATTAATTACAAAATAAAGTATAAGTTATACAAATATAATTTATATAAATTTTTTTTCAACAAAAAATATAGATAAACTAATTAAAGGAAGAAAAAAACTAAAAACAAAAATTATTATATAGTAATATATTTTGCTTTATTTCTGAATCATTTTAGGTTTTGTAATTATATTTTAATTGATATCTAACTTATTAATAATAGATTATTAAATTATTTTTTTATCATTATTATAATATTTCTCAATAAAAATGTTTATATTGAATTTATATGATATATATATTTAATAATTATTATAACTAAATATTATATTCACTTTTGAAAAAAATTTTAAAATTAGTATATTTTAAAAGATTATAACCTTTTACCATGTGAAAAAATAAAAAAAATATTTTTTTTGTTATTTTATTTTTTAAATAAAACCTATAAACCACTAAATGCCTAAACACTTAAATCACTAAAGTACTAAATCCCGATACCCCTATATAGATAATCCTTTAAACTGGTATACACTAAATAATAATTACTAAATCTGATTTTTATTTGTTTTCATTATAATTTAAAAATTCATTTTGATTCTTTAGTTTTCTATTTAATTTTATATATTAAATATAAAATAAATTATGAGTTAAAAATATAATTTATAAAAATTATTTTTCATCAAAAAATAGATAAGCTTATAAAAAGAATAAAATTTAAAAACAAATAATTATTTTTAAGTAATATATTTTGCTTTCCTTTTGAATCATTTTAGGTTTTGATATTATATTTTAAGTAATATCAATGTTATTCATAATAGATTTTTAATTTATTTTTTGATAATTATTAGAAAATCCATCAATAAAATTATTTATATTCAATTTATATGATATATAATTATCATGATTATTATAAATACATTTTTTATTCACTTTTTGAAAAAAATTTAAAAATTAATATATATTTTCAAACGTTATAACCATTGAAAATATCAAAAAATAATAAAAATAAATTATTTTATTTAATTTTAAAATAAAAAGTTTAAACTAGTAAATGCATACACAGTTAAATCAGTAAACTCCTAAACCCCGTAATGCCTAAATACATATATCATTAAACTTCTATAAACTACTTAATAATTAATAAATCTAATTTTTATTTCTGTTTATCATAATTTTAAATATTCATTTTAATTATTTATTAGTTTATTTTTATAGAAATATTTATTACAAATAATTTTTGAATGAGACAAATAATATTTAAATAATTTATATTTGATCAAAAAAAAAATATAAGCTTAAAAAAGGAAGGAAAGATTTAAAAATTAAATATTATTATTTAGTAATATATTTTGGTTTGATTTTGAATCATTTTGTGTTATGTAACTATATTTTAATTAATATTTAGATTTTTAATAATAGTTTGTTAATTTAATTTTTGATCATTATTATAATATCTATCATTAAAATTGTTTCTATTTAATTTATATGATATATAATTAGTAAGATTAATATAATTATAGATGGTATTCACATTTTCAAAAAATTTTAAAAATTATTTTCTTTTCTAAGGTTATAACCTTTGAAAATCAGAAAAAATCAAAAAAAAATTTTTTTATTTTTATTATATAAATAAAACCAATAAACCACTAAATGCCTAAAAACATAAATTGCTAAACTTCTAAATGACAAAACACCTAAATAATTTAACCATTAAACTGGTATACTATATATAATAAATAATAAATCTCATTTTTATTAGTATTCATTAAAATTTTAAACATACATCTTAATTATTTATTAGTTTATTTTTACAGAAATATAAATTAAAAAATAAATTATTAGTGAGACAAATATAATTTTAAAAATTTATTTTTCATCAAAAATTATATAAGCAAATAAATGGATACAAAAATTTAAAAATTTAAAAATTTAAAAATTTAAAATTAATATTTAGTAAAATATATAACTTTGATTTTGAATCATTTTAGGTTTTGCAAATATATTTTAAACAATATTTATCTTATTAATAATTGTTTATTATTTTTTTATGATCATTATTATAATATATACCAATAAAATAATTTATATTGAATTTATTTGATATTTAATTATTATGATTATTAACTTCATATTGTATTAACTTTTCAAAAAAAAATTAAAAATTATTATATTTTCAAAGGTTATAACCTTCAAAAATGAGAAAAAATAACAAAAATACTTTTTATTTTATTTTATTTTTAAATAAAACCTATAAACCACTAAATGACTAAATACTAGAATGACTAAACTCCTAATCCTCGATGCTCATAAATACTCAAAACATTAAAATAGTTTAGTCTAAATAATAAATCATAATTCTCATTTTTATTAGTATTCATTATAATTTTAAATATTCATTTTAATTATTTATTAGTTATTTTTATAGAAATATTAATAACAAAATAAATTATTAGTGAAACAGATATAATTTAAATAATTTATTTTTCATCAAATTAAAATATATGCTTATAAAAAGAGGCAATATTTTAAAAATAAAAAATTATTTTTTATTAATATATCTTATTTTGATTTTCAATCATTTCAGATTTTACAATTAGATTTTAATTTATATCATTCTTATTAATATTAGTTTATTAATTAATTTATTGATCATTATCATAATATTTATTAATAAAATTATTTATATTTAGTTTACATTATATAAAATTATTAAGATTATCACAACTAAATATTATATTCACATTTAAATAAAATTAAAAATTATTATATTTTCAAAGGTTATAACCTTCAAAAATTAAAAAAAATCAAAAAATTAAATTTTTTGTTTTTTAATACTTTAAATAAAAACTATAAATCACTAAACTACTAAACCATAAAACAGATAAATTCTTAAACCATTAAATCAGTATATCATGAATAATAAATAATAAATCTTAATTTTATTTGTATTCTTTATAATTTTAAATATTCATTTTAATGATTTATTTGTTTATTATTATAGAATTATAAATTACAAAATAAATTATGAGTAATACAAATATAATTTAAATAATTTATTTTTAAAAACAAAAATATAAACATATAAAAAAAGAAAAATATTAAAAAAAATAATTATTTAGTAATATATTTTACTTTGATTTTGAATAAATTTAGATTTTGCAAATATATTTTAAATAATATCTATCTTATTAATAATAATTTATCAAATTTTTTTTGATCATTTTTATAAAATCTAGCGATGTGATTATTTATATTGAATTTAAATGACTTATATTTATTAAGATTATTAAAACATAATATTATATTTACATTTTAAAAAAATTTAAAAATGATTATATTTTCAAATATTATAACCTTTGAAAATGAGAAAAAATATAAAAAATAATTTTTTTCTTATTTCATTGTTTAAAAAAAACCTATAAACCACTAAATGCCTAAAAACATAAATCACTAAACTTCTAAACGACAAAACCTCTAAATACTTAAACAATTAAACTGGTATACATTAATAATAATTCATAAATCTCATTTTAATTTTTATTCAATATAATTTTAAATTTTTATTTTAATTATTTAACAGTTTATCATTTTAGAAATATTAATTCAAAATAAATTATTAGTAAGACAGATATAATTTAAATTAAACCGGTATACCCTAAATAATAAAGAATAAATATCATTTTTTTTCATTATAATTTTAAATATTTATTTGTTTATTTTTATATAAATATTAATTACAAAATAAATTATGAGTATGACAAATATAATTTAAATAATTTATTTTTAATCAAAAATGATATATACGCTTATAAAAGAAGTAAAATTTTAAAATTAAAAATTATTATTGAGTAATATATTTTTCTTTAATTTTGAATCAATTTGGGTTTTCTAAATATTTTTTAATTAATATCCATCTTATTATTAATTATTTATTAATTTAATTTTTGATCATTATTATAATATCTATAAATAAAATTGTTTTTATTGAATTTATATGATATATAATTATTAACATTATTATAACTAAATATTGTATTCACATATCAGAAAATCTTAAATTTTATTATATTTTCAGAGGTTATAACCTCTGAAAATGAGAAAAAATTACAAATTTTTTTTTGTTATTTTATTGTTTAAATAAAACACTTAAAAATACTAAATTCCTAAAAACATAAATCTCTAAACTCCTAAAAGTCAAAACCATTAAACTGGTATACATTAATTAATAAAAATTCATAAATCACATTTTAATTTTTATTCAATATAATTTAAAATTTTTATTGTAATTATTTATCAGTTTATTTTTATATAAATATTAATTACAAAATAAATTATTAGTGAGACAGATCTAATTTAAATTAAAATAGTATCCCTAAAAAATAAATAATAAATCTCATTTTTTTCATTATAATTTTAAATATTCATTTTAATTATTTATTTATTTATTTATATATACATATTAATTAGAAAATAAATTGAGCCAGACAAAAATAATTTATATAAATTATTTTTCATCAAAAAATTATAAATTAACTTTTTAAAAGAAAAAACTTTCTAAACAAAAAATTATTAGATAGTAATATATTTTGTTTTGCTTCTGAATCATTAGGGTTTTGTAATTATATTTTAATTGATATCTATCTTATTAATAATAGATAATTAATTTATTTTTTGATAATTATTAGAATATTTATCAATAAAAATATTTTTATCGAATTTATATCATATATTAATTTAATAATTATTATAACTAAATATTGTATTCACTTATGAAAAAAGTTTTAAAATTTTTATATTTTCAAAGATTATAACCTTTGAACACGTGAAAAAATAAAAAAAATATTTTTTTTCTTATTTCATTGTTTAAATAAAACCTATAAATCACTAAATGCCTAAAAAAATAAATCTCTAAACTCCTAAATGTCAAAACCATTAAACTAGTATACATTAATAATAAATCATAAATCTCATTTTAATTTTGATTCAGTATAATTTTAAATTTTTATTGTAATTATTTATCAGTTTATTTTTATACAAATATTAATTACAAAATAAATTATTAGTGAGACAGATCTAATTTAAATTAAAATAGTATCCCTAAATAATAAATAATAAATCTCATGTTTTTTAATTATAATTTTAAATATTCATTTTAATTATTTATTTGTTTATTTATACATAAATAATAATTACAAAATAAATTGTGCTAGACAAAAATAATTTATATAAATTATTTTTCATCAAAAAATTATAGATTAAATTTTTAAAACAAAAAAAATTTTCAAACCAAAAAATTATTATATAGTAATATATTTTGCTTTTCTTCTGAATTATTTTAAATTTTGTAATTATATTTTAATTGATATCTATCTTTTTAATAATAGATTATTAATTTATTTTTTGATCATTATTATAATATTTATCAATAAAAATATTTATATTGAATTTATATCATATATAAATTTAATAATTATATAACTAAATATTGTATTCACTTTCGAAAAAGTTTTAAAATTTTTATATTTTCAAAGATTATAAGCTTTGAACATATGAAAAAATAAAAAAAATATTTTTTTTTCTTATTTCATTGTAATAATAAAACCTATAAATCACTAAATGCCTAAACACTTAAATCACTAAACTACAAAATCTTGATACTCCTATATAAATAATCTTTTAAACCGGTATACCCTAAATAATAATTAATAATTCTCATTTTTATTTGTTTTCATTATAATTTAAAGAATTAATTTCAATTGTTATGTTTTTTATTTATATATATATAATAATTATAAAATAAATTATGAGTTAAAAATAAAATTTATAAAAATTATTTTTCATCAAAAAATAGATAAGATTATAAAAAGAATAAAAATTTAAAAACAAATAATAATTATTAAGTAATATATTTGCTTTGCTTTTGAATCATTTTAGGTTTTGATATTATATTTTAATTAATATCAATCTTATTCATAATAAATTTTTAATTTATTTTTTAATAATTATAAGAATATATATCAATAAAATTGTTTATATTGAATTTATATGATATATAATTATTATAAATAAATATTGTATTCACTTTTGAAAAAAATATAAAAATTATTATATTTTAAAAGCTTATAATCTTAAAAAATGAGAAATAATACAAAACAATAAAATTGTTGTTATTTCTTTTTTAAATAAAACCTATAGACCACTAAATGTTTACTTACTTAAATCAGTAGCTCATAAAACCCTAAACCGCTAAATACATAAACCTTAAAACAGCTATATACTACTTAATAAATAATAAATCTCATTTTTATTTCTATTTATTATAATTTTAAATATTAATTTTTATTATTTTATTTTAATTTTTTAGAAAAATTAATTACAAAATAAATTTCGAGTGAGATAGATATTATTTATATGATTTATTTTTAATCATAAAAAATATAAGCTTATAAAAAGATGGAAAAATTTAAAAATTAATATTATTATTTAGTAATATATTTTGATTTTATTTTTTATCATTTTGTGTTATGTAAATATATTTTAATTAATATTTATATTATTAATAATAGTTTATTAATTTAATTTTTGATCATTATTATAATATCTATCATTAAATTATTTATATTGAATTTATATGATATATAATTAGTAAGATTAATATAATTATACATTGTATTAACATTTCAAAAGATTTTAAAAATTATTTTATTTTGAAAGATTATAACATTTTAAAATCAGACAAAATCAAAAAAAGAATTTTAAATTTTTATTATATAAATAAAACCTATATACCACTAAATGCCTAAAAACATAAATTGCTAAACTCCTAAACAACAAAACCCCTATATAATCGATCAATTAAACCGGTATACCATATATAATTATTGGGCAATTGTGCTTCAACGGTAGTGAGATTGAGATACAAAAACACAGAACCAACAGAAAACAAGCAATATATATATCCCAATTCAGCAACCATCAATGATATAATCAAAAAATGAGAAATAAACACCAAAAATAACGTGGTTCGCTAGTCGCTCAGTACGACTAGCTAAATCCACCAGAAAATGCTTTTGCATTACAGATTAAAGCAACAGAAATGATTTATAGTATGCAGCACACAAAATAGTCATGATAAATCGCTAAGAGAGAAGAGAGAGAGATGATGAACAGTTCCACGGGTACAAAAATAGCCACCCGAAAATAAAATTACAAAATATTTTATATTAAAATTTCTTTCGGTTCATTTAACCAAAGGGGGTCAGATCATGAAACAAGTCAGGCTCTGCTCCAATTTTGGCCCGTTGTCCGGTTAGTGAGACTTCTGTTGTTGTGCTACTGCTGCATCCCCAGCCACTTAAAATTTCCTTTCCTACACGTACATGAAAATATTAAAAAAGAAAAATATTTGTTTATACAAACAAATTATCAAAAAATAAATTACATATACATCAATAATAAATCTTAAATCTCATTTTAATTTGGATTCTTTATAATTATAAATATTAATTTTAAATATTTATTAGTTTATTTTTTATATAAATATTAATTACAAAATAAAAAATTAGTCAGAAAAATATAATATTAATAATTTACTTTTAATAAAAAAAATATATCTTATAAAAATAAGTAAAAATTAAAAAACAAAAAATAATTATATATTTATAATGATTATTACTACTAAATATTTTATTCACATTTTAAAAAATTTTAAAATTATTATATTTTCAAATGTTATAACGTTTGAATATGTAAAATAACAAAAAT
>JAREIK010001910.1:39152-207023 GCA_029783825.1 Sapria himalayana
TGCTTAGGCATTTAGTGGTGTAGAGGTTTTATTTAAACAATAGAATAACAAAAAAAATATTTTTTTTTATTTTTCACATTTTCAAAGGTTATAACCTTTGAAAATATAATAATTTTAAAAGTTATTTCAAAATTGAATACAATATTTAGTTATAATAATCATTATATTTATATATCAAATAAATTCAATATAAATATTTTTTTATTTAATATTCTAATAATGATGAAAAAAATAACTTAATAATCTTTTATTAATAAGATAGATGTCAATTAAAATATAATTACAAACCTAAAGTGATTCAGAAGCAAAGCAAAATATATTACTATATAATAATTTTTGTTTTGAAATTTTTTTTTCTTTTAAAAAGTTTATCTATAATTTTTTGATGAAAATTAATTTACATAAATTATATTTATGGAACTCATAAATTATTTTGTAATTAATATTTATATAAAAATAAATAAATAAATAATTAAAATGAATATTTAAAATTATAATTAAAAATAATGAGATTTATAATTTATTATTTAGGGTATACCGGTCTAATTTAAATTAAATCTGTTTTACTAATAATTTATTTTGTAATTAATATTTCTATAAAAATTAACTGAAAATTAATTAAAATAAAAATTTAAAATTAGACTGAATAAAAATTAAAATGATATTTATGATTTATTATTAATGTACACTTGTTTAATGGTTTAAGTATTTAGAGGTTTTGTCTTTTAGGAGTTTAGCGATTTAGGTTTTTAGCAATTTAGTGGTTTTTTGGTTTTATTTAATCAATAAAATAACAAAAAAAATTTGTAATTTTTTCTAATTTTCATAGGTTATAACCTTTGAAAATATAATATATTTAAAATTTTATGAAATGTGAATAAATATTTAGTTATAATAATATTAATAGTTATATATGATATAAATTAAATATAAATAATTTTATTGATAGATATTATAATAATGATCAAAAATTAAATTAATAAACTACTAATAATAAGATAGATATTAATTAAAAAATATTTACAAAACCCAAATTGATTCAAAATTAAAGTAAAAAATATTATTCGATAATAATTTATAATTTTTAAATTTTTACTTCTTTATAAGCGTATATTTTTTTTATTAAAATAAATAATTTAAATTTTTATTTGTCGCACTCATAATTTATTTTATAATAAATATTTCTATAAAAATAAACTAATAAATTAATTAAAATGAATATTTAAAATAATAATAAATTGAAATAAAAATAAAATTTATTAATTAATAAGTAGTATAGAGTGGTTTAATGCTTTATGTATTTAGGAATTACTGGGTTTAGTAGTTTAATGATATAATTGTGTATGCATTTAGTGGTTTATAAGTTTTATTTAAAAAATAAAATAACAAAAAATTTATTTTTATTATTTTTTCATATTTCCAAAGGTTATAAGCTTTGAAAATATAATAATCATTAAAATTTTTTCAAAAGTGAATTTAATATTTAGTTATAATAATCATTATATTTATATATCATATAAATTCAATATAAACAATTTTATTTATAAATATTCTAATAATGATCAAAAAATAAATTAATAAATAATTATTAATAATATAGATATCAATTAAAATATAATTACAAAACCTAAAATGATCCAGAAGGCGAGCAAAATATATTACTATATAATAAATTATAGTTTTTAAATTTTTTATTTTTTTTATAAGATTATCTATATTTTTCGATGAAAAATAATTTATATAAATTATATTTGTCTAACTCATTATTTATTTTGTAATTAATATTTATATAAAAATAATTAATAAATAATTAAAATGAATATTTTAAATTATAATGAAAAAAATAATATTGAGATGTATTATTTATTATTTAGGGTATACTAGTTTAAAATTTTAAAATTTTAGAGATTTAGGAGTTATTGATTTAAGTGTTTAGGCATTTGGTGGTTTATAGGATTTGTTTAAACAATGAAATAACAAAAAAATTATTTTTGATATTTCTAACATTTTCAAAGGTTATAACATTTGAAAATATAATAATTTTTAAATTTTTTTCAAATATAAATATTATATTTACTTATAATAATTTAATAATTATAAGACATTTAAATTCAATATAAGTAATTTTATTGTTAGATATTATAAAATTGATCAAATAATAAATTAATAAACTATTCTTAATAAGATTATAGCAATTAAAATATAATTGCAAAACCTATATATAATGATTCAAAATCAAAGTAAAATATATTACTAAATAATAATTTTTTGTTTTTAAATTTTTACTTCTTTTATAAGCTTTTTTTTTGATTAAAAGTATTTTATTAAAATTTAGTTGTCTCTCTTATTATTTATTTTGTAATTAATATTTCTATAAAAAATAAACTAATAAATAATTAAAATGAATATTTAAAATTATAATGAATACAAATAAAAATGAGATTTATGATTTATTATATGGGGTATCATGGTTTAATGGTTTGATTATTTAGGAGTTTTGTCGTTGAGGAGTTTAACAATTTATGTTTTTAGGTATTTAGTGGTTTATAGGTTTTATTTATATAATAAAAAAAATTAATTAGATTTTTTCTGATTTTCCAAGGTTATAACCTTTAGAAATAAAATAATATTTAAATTTTTTTGAAATAGTGAATGCAATGTATAATTATATTAATATTACTAATTATATATCATATAAATTCAATATAAACAATTTTAATGATAGATATTTAAATAATGATCAAAAATTAAATTAATAAACTATTAATAATAATATAAATATTAATTAAAATATATTTACATAACACAAAATGGTTCAAAATCAAATCAAAATATATTACTAAATAATAATATTTAATTTTAAATTTGTTCTTCTTTTTATAAGCTTATCAATTTTTTGATTAAAAATAATTTTTATAAATTATATTTTAACTCAATTTATTTTATAATTAATCCATATATAAAAATAAAAAACTAAACAATCAAAATGAATTTTTAAATTATAAATGAAAACAAAAAAAATTGAAATTTATTAATTATTATTAGGGTATACCGATTTAAAGAATTATCTATATAAAGGTATCGGGATTTTGTAGTTTAGTGATTTAAATGCTTAGGCATTTAGTGGTGTATAGGTTTTATTTAAACAATAGAATAACAAAAAATTTTTTTTTTTATTTTTCACATTTTCAAAGGTTATAACCTTTGAAAATATAATAATTTTAAAAGTTTTTTCAAAAGTGAATACAATATTTAGTTATAATAATTATTATATTTATATATCATATAAATTCAATATAAACATTTTTTTGTTAAATATTCTAATAATGATGAAAAAATAACTTAATAATCTATTATTAATAAGATAGATGTCAATTAAAATATAATTATAAAACCTAAATTAATTCAGAAGCAAAGCAAAATATATTACTATATATAATTTTTTGTTTCGAAATTTTTTTTTCTTTTAAAAAGTTTATCTATAATTTTTTGATGAAAAATAATTTACATAAATTATATTTATGGAACTCAAATTATTTATAATTAATATTTATATAAAAATAAATAAATTAATAATTAAAATGAATATTTAAAATTATAATAAAAATAATAAGATTTATTATTTATTATTTAGGGTATACCGGTCTAATTTAAATTAGATGTGTCTCACTAATAATTTATTTTGTAATTAATATTTCTATAAAAATAAACTGAAAATTAATTAAAATAAAAATTTAAAATTATACTGAATAAAAATTAAAATGATATTTATGATTTATTATTAATGTACACTAGTTTAATGGTTTAAGTATTTAGAGGTTTTGTCTTTTAGGAGTTTAGCGATTTAGGTTTTTAGGTATTTAGTGATTTATTGGTTTTATTTAATCAATAAAATAACAAAAAAAAATTGTAATTTTTTCTCATTTTCATAGGTTATAACCTTTGAAAATATAATAATATTTAAAATTTTTTGAAATGTAAATAAAATATTTATTTATAATAATATTAATAGTTATATATGATATAAATTTAATATAAATAATTTTATTGATAGATATTATAATAATGATCAAAAATTAAATTAATAAACTACTAATAATAAGATAGATATTAATTAAAAAATATTTACAAAACCCAAATTGATTCAAAATTAAAGTAAAAAATATTATTGGATAATAATTTTTAATTTTAAATTTTTACTTCTTTTATAAGCGTATATTTTTTTTATTAAAAATAAATTATTTAAATTTTATTTGTCGCACTCATAATTTATTTTATAATAAATATTTCTATAAAAATAAACTAATAAATAATTAAAATGAAATATTAAACTATAATAAATAGAAATTAAATTAGATTTATTAATTATTATGTATTATATAGCAGTTTAATGGCTTATGTATTTAGGTATTACAGGGGTTTAGGTGTTTATTGATTTAATTATGCATGCATTAGTGGTTTATAGGTTTTATTTAAAAAATAAAATAACAAAACATTTATTTTTATTATTTTTTGATTTTTTCAAAGGTTATAACCTTTTAAAAATATAATAATTTTTAAATTTTTTTCAAAAGTGAATTCAATATTTTGTTATAATAATCAATATATTTATATATCTTATTTCAACATAAACAATTTTAGTGATAAATATTCTAATAATGATCAAAAAATAAATTTATATTCTATTATTAATAAGATAGATATCAGTTAAAATATAATTACAAAATATAAAATGATTCATAAGAAAAGCAAAATATATTACAATATAATAATTTTTTGTTTTGAAATTTTTTTTTATTTAAAAAAGTATTTATATATTTTTGATTAAAAATAATGTACATAAATTATATTTGTATAAATCATAATTTATTTTTTATTTAATATTTATATAAAAATAAAAAATTAATAATTAAAATGAATATTAAAAATATAATGAAAAAAAATGAGATTTATTATTTATTATTTAGGGTATACTAGTTTAATTTAAGTTATCATTTTAAATATAAGTTTATTTATTTTTAATAAAAAAAATATATACTCTTATAAAAGAAGTAAAAATTTAAAAATTAAAAATTATTATCCAATAATATTTTTTACTTTAATTTTGAATCAATTTGGGTTTTGTAAATATTTTTTAATTAATATCTATCTTATTATTAAAAGTTTATTAATTTAATTTTTGATAATTATTATAATATCCATCAATAAAATTCTTTATATTGAATTTATGTGATATATAATTATTAATATTATTATAACTGATTATTGTATTCACATTTCAAAAAATTTTAAATATTATTATATTTTCAAAGGTTATGACCTATGAAAATGAGAAATAATTATAAATTTTTTTTTATTTTATTGTTTAAATAAAACCTATAAACCACTAAATGCCTACAAACATAAATCGCTAAACTCCTAAATGACAAACCCTCTAAATACTTAAACAATTAAACTGGTATACATTAATAATAAATATTAAATTTCATTTTAATTTTTATTCAGTTTAATTTTTAATTTTTATTTTAATTATTTATCAGTTTTATTATAGAAATATTAATTACAAAATAAATTATTAGTTAGATAGATCTAATTTAAATTAAACCAGTATACCCTAAATAATAAATAATAAAACTCATTTTTTTTCATTATAATTTTAAATATTCATTTTAAATATTTATTTATATATTTTTATATAATTATTAATTACAAAATAAATTATGAGTTAAAAAAATATAATTTATATACATTATTTTTCATCAAAAATTTATAAATAAAATTTTAAAATAAAAAAAAATTTCAAAACAAAAAATTATTATATATTAATTTATTTTGCTTTTCTTCTGAATCATTTAAGGTTTTGTAATTATATTATAATTGATATCTATCTTATTAATAATAGATTATTAATTTATTTTTTGATCATTATTAGAATATTTATCAATAACAATGTTTATATTGAATTTATATGATTTATAAATATAATGATTATTAATACTAAATATTATATTCACTTTTGAAAAAAATTTTAAAATTATTATATTTTCAAAGGTTATAACCTTTGAAAATGTGTAAAAATAAAAAAAATATTTTTTATTATTATTTCATTGTTTAAATAAAACCTATACACCACTAAATGCCTAAACACTTCATTGACTAAACTACAAAATCTCGATACCCCTATATAGATAATCCTTTAAACCGGTATACACTAAATAATAATTAATAAATCTCATTTTTATTTGTTTTCATTATAATTTTAAAAAAACATTTTGAATGTTTTGTTTTTTATTTATATATATATATTAATTATAAAATAATTTATGAGTTAAAAATATAATTTATTAAAAATATTTTTCATCAAAAAATATATAAGCTTATAAAAATCATAAAAATTTAAAAACAAATAATTATAATTTAGTGATATATTTTGTTTTGCTTTTGAATCATTATAGGTTTAGATATTATATTTTAAGTAATATCAATCTTATTCATAATAGATTTTTAATTTATTTTTTGTTAATTATTAGAATATCTATGAATAAAATTGTTTATATTAAATTTATATGATATATAATTATTATGATTATTATAAATAAAGATTGTATTCACTTTTGAAAAAAATTTAAAAATTATTATATTTTCAAAGATTATAATCTTAAAAATTGAGAAAGAATACCAAAAATAATTTTTTTGTTATTTCTTTTTTAAATAAAACCTATAGACCACTAAATGCTTACTTAAATCAGTAGCTCATAAAACCCGAAACCCCTAAATACATAAACCTTATAACAACTGTATACTACTTAATAAATAATAAATTTTATTTTTATTTCTATTTATTATAATTTTAAATATTCATTTCAATTATTTATATTTTAATTTTTTAGAAAAATTAATTACAAATTAAATTTCGAGTGAGATAGATATTATTTATATAATTTATTTTTAATCATAAAAAAATATAAGCTTATAAAAAGATGGAAAATTTAAAAATTATATATATTATTTAGTAATATATTTTTATTTGATTTTGAATCATTTTGTGTTATGTAAAAATATTTTAATTAATATTTTTATTATTAATAATAGTTTATTAATTTAATATTTGATCATTATTATAATATCTATCATTAAAATTATTTGTATTGAATTTAAATGATATGTAATCAATAAGATTAATATAATTATACATGGTATTCCCATTTCAAAAGATTTTAAAAATTATTTTATTTTTAAAGGTTATAACCTTTGAAAATCTAAAAAAAAATCAAAAAAAAAATTTATTTTTATTATATAAATAAAACCTATATACCACTAAAAGCCTAAAAACATAAATTGCTAAACTCCTAAACGACTAAACCCTTGATTAATCGATCCATTAAACCGGTATACCATATATAATTGTTGGGCAATTGTGCTTCCACGGTAGTGAGATTGAGATACAGAAACACAGAAACAACATAAAACATGAAATATATATATCACAATTCAGCAACCATTCATGATAGAATCAAAAAAATGAGAAATAAATACCGAAAAAACGTGGTTCGCTATTCGCTCAGTACGACTAGCTATAATCCACCATAAAATGCTAATGCAATACAGATTAAAGCAACAGAAATGTCTTACAGTATGTAGCACACAGAATAGTCACAATAAATCGCACAAGAGAAAAGAGAAAGATGATGTAGTTCCACGGGTCCAAAAATAGCCACTCGAAAATAAAATTACAAAACATTTTATATTAAAATTTTTCTCGATTCATTTAACCAGAGCGGGTCAGATTATTAGTTTATATTGTAATTATATTTCATCAAAAAAATATAATTACTTATATTTTTCATCACGATATAAATAATTTATTTTTCATCATAAAAAATATTTATCCTCATAAAAAGAGGCAAGATTTTAAAAATAAAAATTTATTATTTAGTAATATATTTTATTTTGATTTTGAATCATTTTAGATTTTGTAATTATATTTTAATTTATATCATTTTTATTAATAATAGTTTATTAATTTTTTATTGATCATTATTATTATATGTATTAATAAAATTATTTATATTGAGTTTACATTATATATAATATTAAGATAATTATAACTAAATATTATATTCACATTTGGAAAAAATTAAAAATTATTATATTTTCAAAGGTTATAAACCTTAAAATTAAAAAAAATCAAAAAATTATATTTTTTATTTTTTCATTCTTTAAATAAAAACTATAAATTACTAAAGGCCTAAACACTCAAATCACTAAACCCCAAAATACCTAAATACTTAAACCATTAAACTAGTATATCCTTAATAATACATAATAAATCTCTATTTTATTTGTATTCATTATAGTTTTAAATATTCATTTTAATTATTTATTAGTTTATTTTTATAGTATTATAAATTAAAAATAAATTATGAGGAAGACAAATATAATTTAAATAATTTACTTTTAATAAAAAAGAATATAAACTTATAAAAAGAAGCAAAATATCAACAAAATTATTATTTAATAATATATTTAATATTGATTTTGAATAAATTTACGTTTTGCTAATATATTTTAAATAAAATCTTTATTATTAATAATAGTTTATTAATTTATTTTTTGATGATTAATATAATATCTATAAATATAATTCTTTATATTGAATTAACATGATATATAATTATTAAGATTATCATAACTAAATATAGTATTCACATAAAAAAAATTTAAAAATTGTTATATTTTCAAAGGTTATAACCTTCAAAAATGATAAAAAATAACAAAAATAAATTTTTTGTTATATCATTGTTTAAATAAAACTTATAAACCATTAAATACCTAAACACATAAACGTCTTAACTCCTAAACCACGAAGCCCCTAAATACTTAAAACTTTAAACTCGTAAACCTTAAATATAAATTAAATAATATATTGAAATATTAATTACAAAATAAATTATGAGTGATACAAATATAAGTTAAATAATTTATTTTTCATCAAAAAATATATAAGCTTATAAAAAGAAGCAAAAACTAAAAAAAAATTAATATTTAGTAAAAAATTTTACATTGTTTTGGAATTATTTTATGTTTTTTAATTATATTTTAATTTATATCTATCATATTAATAATAACATATTAATTTATTTTTTGATAATTGATAACATATCTATCAATAAAATTGTTTATATTTAGCTTATATTATATATAATTATAATGATTATTATTACTAAATATTGTATTCACACTTTAAAAAAAATCAAAATTATTATATTTTCAAAGGTTATAA
Source organism: Sapria himalayana (assembly GCA_029783825.1). Taxonomy (NCBI): domain Eukaryota; kingdom Viridiplantae; phylum Streptophyta; class Magnoliopsida; order Malpighiales; family Rafflesiaceae; genus Sapria; species Sapria himalayana. The sequence goes on from JAREIK010001910.1 coordinate 48,436, forward strand.
CCTTTGAAAATGTGAAAAAATATCAAAAATATTTTTTTTGTTAATTCATTATTTAAATAAAACCTATAAACTATTAAATGCTTAAAAACATAAATCACTAAAATCCTAATTGTCAAAACCTTTAAATACTTATACTTTTAAACTGGTAAACATTAATAATAAATAATAAATCTCATTTTAATTTTTATTCAGTATAATTTTGAATTTTTATTTTAATTATTTTCAATTTATTTTTATAGAAATATTAATTACAAAATAAATTATTAGTGAGACGGCTCTAATTTAAATTAAAACAGTATTCCTAAATAATAAATAATAAATAATAAATCTCATTTTTTTTCATTATAATTTTAAATATTCATTTTAATTATTTATTTGTATATTTATATATAAATATTAATTAGAAAATAAATTATGAGTTACACAAATATAATTTATATAAATTATTTTTAATCAAAAAATATAGATAAACTTTTTTAAATAAAAAAAATTCAAAACAAAAAATTATTATATTGTAATATATTTTGCTTTGCTTTTGAATTATTTTAGGTTTTGTAATTATATTTTAATTGATATTTATCTTATTAATAATAGATTATTTATTTAATTTTTGATCATTATTAGAATATTTATCAATAAAATTGGTTATATTGAATTTATATGATATATAAATATAATGATTATTATAACTAAATATTATATTCACTTTTGAAAAAAATTTAAAAATTATTTTATTTTCAAAGGTTATAATCTTAAAAAATGAGAAAAAATAATAAAAATAAATTTTATGTTATTTCATTTTTTAAATAAAACCTATAGATCATTAAATGCTTACTTACTTAAATAAGTAAGCTCATAAATCTCGAAACCCCTAAATACATAAACCTTTTAACAGTTATATACTACTTAATAAATAATAAATCTCATTTTTATTTCTATTTATTATAATTTTAAATATTCATTTTAATTATATATAATTTAATTTTTTAGAAAAATTAATTACAAAATAAATTTCTAGTGAGACAAATATTATTTAAATAATTTATTATAATAAAAAAAATATAAGCTTATAAAAAAAAAATTTTAAAAAATTAAATATTATTATTTAGTAATATATTTTGATTTGCTTTTGAATTATTTTTTGTTTATAAATATATTTTAAATAATATTTTTATTATTAATAATAGTTTATTAATTTAATTTTTGATCATTATTATAATATCTATCATTAAAATTATTTATATTGAATTTATATGATGTATAATTAGTAAGATTAATATAATTATACATTGTATTCACATTTCAAAAAATTTTAAAAATTATTTTATTTTGAAAGATTATAACCTTTGAAAATAAAAAAAAAATAAAAAAAAGAATTTTAAATTTTTATTATATAAATAAAACCTATAAACCACTAAATGCATAAAAACATAAATTGCTAAACTCCTAAACGACAAAACTCCTAAATAATAAAAATGAATATATAAACTATAATAAATAGAAATTAAAATTAGATTTATTAATTATTATTTATTATATAGCAGTTTAATGGTTTATGTATTTAGGTATTACGGGGTTTATGTGTTTACTGATATAATTGTGTATGCATTTAGTTGTTTATAGGTTTTATTTAAAAAATAAAATAACAAAACATTTATTTTTATTATTTTTTGATATTTTCAAAGGTTATAACCTTTGAAAATACATTAAATTTTAAATTTTTTTCAAAAGTGAATTCAATATTTAGTTATAATAATAAATATATTTATATATCATATTTCAACATAAACAATTTTAGTGGTAAATATTCCAATAATGATCAAAAAATAAATTAATAATCTATTATTATAATGATATAGATCAATTAAATAATAATTACAAAACATAAAATGATTCATAAGAAAAGCAAAATATATTACTATATAATAATTTTTCGTTTTGAAATTTTTTTTTCTTCTAAAAAGTATCTATATTTTTTTATTAAAAATAATGTACATAAATTATATTTGTCTAACTCATAATTTATTTTTAAATTAATATTTATATAAAAATAAAAAATTAATAATTAAAATGAATAGTAAAAATATAATGAAAAAAGAATGAGAATTATTATTTATTATTTAGGGTATACCAGTTTAATTTAAGTCATATCTGTCTCACTAATAATTTATTTTGTAATTAATATTTCTATAAAAATAAACTGATAAATAATTAAAATAAAAATTTAAATTATACTGAATAATTAAAATAATTTATTTTGTTTCTCTCTCAACTCTATAATGATTGCTAAAGCTTTAAACAAAATAATAGTAGATTTTACATTATCTCTATTAAGTCTCATCATATTTGATGTTGAATCACTGGGCTATCAAAGGTAAGTTGACTCATGTACGCTAACAGACTAAACCAAAGTTGTACCCCTATGTGTTGAAATAGCTAGTTGTTGAGGATGCTATTTATAATGATTATTGTAATTTGTTCTAAAATATATCTCATGCACACACTCGAAGCAATATTTTTAAAACATAATTCACCTCTAAAAAAATAACACCTTGTAGCCTATTGGAACAAACTAGCCCCTAGGTGGCTTGCACAAGGCAAGAAGTATGGGCCCTCTTTCAATTAAGAATCAAAAAATTTATTTTATTACCATGTCTAAGCCTTTTTTTTATATCCTCATGAATATGAAAAATATCATTTCTTTCTTTTTATATTAAATGAGTTAAGTATATAAGCTGACAATACCCAGAAAGGTAAAAATATAAAATATTCAAATGTGTAAAATGTTTTAATCATTGCTCAAAATATTAGTCTTGCATATTGACACTTGAGGTCACAAATCAAAGGAAAAAGCTATAGTGATATTTCCAATCCCAAGAATTTTAGCTATAGAAAGTTATAAAGAGTAGTACTCCAGTTTTAACTATTTCTAGGGTCATCACTTTTGCTCTTGAGGAATGTCCAAAGTTACAATCATTCCTAATTCAATGACTTTGCAATATAAAGATAAAATGCTCAAGCTATGGTCATATCCAATATTGTGAACCAGTATTATAGTGATTAAATATGTATTCATGATCATTCTTAGTGCCATAACAATATGTTCAACAGAGAGACACAAGTTATGACATATTCTCATCGATATGATTTTGTGTTCTAGAGACAAAATATATAATAATGACCATTGCTAATGCTACAATAATCTAAAGCAAGAAAGAGACTGAATTCATAACTCACCCTTGAGTCATGACTTTGTGTTACATATACAAAAAGATAAATCTGTGACATTCCTAAAAGTTGTGATTTTCAATTTTAATTTAACACTTAGTCATTTCATTATATAAGTGCAAAACATGAGATTTAGGATTTATGGTTTATGGTTAGGGTTATAGTTTATGGTTTAAGGTTTAGGATTTAAAGGTTAGGGTTTATGATTTTTTTTTGTTTTTTTTTGGAAATACACACTTTATTTATCATTTAGGCACACAACTTACAAGAGACTAAAAAGCTGACTAATTTAGGTCAGCCCACCAAATCCTATGCACCTTAATGATTCTATGCATAAAATACATAAAAAAACATAATGCCTAATAAATCCAAGCGTACGAATACAAATAAAATCACCTCACATTCCCGGACTTCAGAGTTGGTAATTAGTCATTATGTGCACTGCGTCCTTTCCATTCGGATTTGTCCAAGCCTTTTGGAGGAACCTGAATGATGCACCATATTAAAACTATGCAAATATAAGATTATGCATGTATGTGACTTGCAGCATCAAGTGTTTGTTTATGTCATTACTATGCAATGGAATACATCTAAAACTAAATACCCATAAATCCACAAGTCCATATCTACGAAACTTTGTCAATTCATTCTAACCGCTGAATTCGACATTCTTTTTCTCCAATGATCCTCAAAAAAGTATCTATTGGGTAAGAATGCTTCCTCCTTGAGCTCCAAGAAGTGGCTGTATGTTGCACCGACACAATATCAAAAAATATGCATGCATCGGTGTGCATGTGTGATGAGGTCTATCTCGTAGTCTAATAATCTACACGTACAACCAAGCTAGAATACAAGTAAAATTACAAAATGCTATAAAGCTATGTCTTCTACGCTAGGAAGTGTAGCATCACCTAATGTTTAATTACAAAAAACATTAGTGGGCCCCACTTAGAGATACTCATGGGTCAATTTGCACTCCTTGCATGCTACATAGAGAACAAACAAGATTGTGTGTGTGAGTATGTCATTATCCATCTCTACAAGTACATGGTGCATACAAAGTCCAAAATACAAATAAGACTACAAACTTAAACAACAAGTTTGAATCTTTCGCTCCCGTGTGGCTGGTCTAGATTCTATTGCTTATTGGCCCTACTTGGCGATGCTTCTGATTTTTTCATCTCTCTGATTATTCATGGATTCCCTGCTACTCCTGTTGGTGACAGTTGGGTGGCCCTCTATGCTACCTGATAGGGCTAGCGGGACCCACTCCTAGCTACTCCAAGGTTTACTCCCCACCACTTTGCTCGGTCTCATTAGTTGTCTGAATGTTATCATCCCTGCTTGCTAGTGGGGCCCTCTACAAGCTGGTGGCCCATACTTCTGGCTGATTCTAGGACTACTAGCCCCACTAAATGCTGTACCAAAATGGACAAAAATATGTGCACGTATACTGTCGTCCGTCGCTATGTGTGTGTGGTGCAGTAGTATTAGGGTTTAGGAGTTTAGTAATTATAGTATTTAGGTAATTTTTTGATTTATAGGTTTTATTTAAATAATTAAATAACAAGAAAATTATTTTTATGATTTTTTCTCATTTTCAAGGTTATAACCATTGAAAATATTATAATTTTAATTTTTTTCAAATGTTAATACAATATATAATCATAATAATCATAAAAATTAAATATCATGTAAATTCAATATAAATAATTTTATTGATTCATATTATAATACTGATCATAAAATAGATTAAAAAACTATTATTAAAAAGATAGATATTAATTAAAATATATTTGGAAAAACTAAAACGATTCAAAATCAAAGTAAAATATATTACTAAATAATAATTTTTTATTTTTAAATTTTTGATTCTTTTTATAAGCTTATAAAATTTTTTGATGAAGATAAATTATTTACGTTATATATGTCTCATTCATAATTTCATTTTCAATTAATATTTCTATGAAAATAAACTAATAAATAATTAAAATGAATATTAAAATTATAATGAATACAAATAAAAATGAGATTTATGATTAATTATTTAGGGTATACCAGTTTAATGATTTAAGTATTTAGGAGTTTAGTGATTTTAGTGTTTAGGCATTTAGTAGTTTATATGTTTTTTTTAATAATGAAAAAACAAAAAAATTATTTTTCAAATTTTTTATCAATTTTGATGGTTATAACCTTTATAAATATAATAATTTTTAATTTTTTTTCAATTGTGAATACAATATTTAGTTATAATAAACATAATAATTATATATCATGTAAATTAAAAATAAACAATTTTTTTGATAGATATTAATAAATTAAATATAAATATAAATATAATAATGATCAAAAAATAAATTAATAAACTATTATTTATTGATATATATTTATAAATTATTTATAAATACGTAAACTTTTAAAGATGGTTTGAATGTTTAAGTATTTAAGGGTTTTGTGGTTTTGGGGTTTAGGAGTTTAATGATTTAAGCGTTTAGCATTTAGTAGTTTATAGGTTTTATATAAACAATAAAATAAAAAAAAATTATTTTTGTGATTTTATCTCATTTTCAAAGATGATAACCTTTAAAAATATCATAATTTTTAAATTATTTTCAAATGTAAATATAATATTTATTTAGAATAATCTTTATAATTATATATCATGTAAATTCAATATAAACAATTTTATTTTTAAATATTCTAATAATGATCAAAAAATAAATTAATAATCTATTATTAATAAGATAGATATCAATTAAAATATAATTACAAAACCTAAAATGATTCAGAAGCAAAGCAAAATATATTACTTTATAATAATTTTTTGTTTTGAAAATTTTTTTTTTCTAAAAGATTATCTATAATATTTTGATGAAAAATAATTTATATAAATTATTTTTGTCTAGCTTAATTTATTTTGTAATTAATATTTATATATAAATAAACATATAAATACTTAAAATGAATATTTAAAATTATAATTAAAAAAATGTGATTTATTATTTATTATTTAGGGATAGTATTTTAATTTAAATTAGATCTGTCTCCCTAATAATTTATTTTGTAATTAATATTTCTATAAAAATATATTGATAAATATTTAAAATAAAAATTTAAAATTATATTGAATAAATATTAAAATGATATTTATGATTTATTATTAATGTTTACCAGTTTAATGGTTTAAGTATTTAGAGGTTTTGTATTTTAGGAGTTTAGCGATTTATATTTTTAGCCATTTAGTAGTTTATAGGTTTTATTTAAACAATGAAATAACAAAAAAAAATATTTTTGATATTTTTTCACATTTTCAAAGGTTATAACCTTTGAAAATATAATAATTTTAAATTTTTTAAAAATGTGAATACAATATTTAGTAATAATAATCATTATAATTATATATAATATAAACTACATATAAATAATTTTATTGATTGATATGATATCAATTATGAAAAAATAATTTAATAAGCTATTATTAATATGATAGATATAAATTAAAATATAATTGCAAAACCTAAACTTATTCAAAATCAAAGTAAAATTTATTACCAAACAATAATATTTGTTTTTTAGTTTTTTTTTCTTTTTATAAGCTTATTATTTTTTTTTGATGAAAAATAATTTATTTAAATTATATTTAAGGTTTATGGGTTTAAAGTTTTAAGTATTTAGGGGCTTTTGTGTTTAGGAGTTTATAGATTTAAGTATTTAGGCATTTAGTGGTCTATAAGTTTTATTTAAACAATAATATAACAAACAAAATTTTTTTTCTAATTTTGGAAGGTTTTAACCTTTGAAAATATAAAAATTTCTAAATTTTTTTCAAATGTAAATATAATATTTAATTATAATAATCTTAATAAATATAACTCATTTAAATTCAATATAAATAATCACATTGCTAGATATTATAATAATGATCAATAAATAAATTAATAAACTATTATTAATAAGATAGATATTATTTAAAATATATTTGCAAAATCTAAATTTATTCAAAATCAAAGTATATATTACTAAATAATAATTTTTTATAATATTTTGCTTTTTTTATATGTTTATATTTTTGTTATTAAAAATAAATTATTTAAATTGTATTTTGTATTCCTTATAATTTATTTTGTAATTTATAATTTTATTAAAATAAACTAAGAAATAATTAAAATAAATATTTAAAATTATAATGAATACAAATAAAATTGAGATTTATTATTTATTATTTAGGATATACAGGTTTAATGGTTTAAGTATTAAGGTGTTTTGGGTTTTAGTCATTTAAGTGTTTATGCCTTAAGTAATTTTATCTAATTTTTGAAGGTTATAACCTTTGAAAATATAATAATTTTTAATTTTTTTTAAAAATGTAAATATAATATTTAGTTATAATAAGCTTGATAATTATATATAATGTGAAATCAATATAAATAAATTTATTAATAGATATTATAATAATGATCAATAAATAAATTAATAAACTATTATAATTTAGAATGATATAAATTAAAATATAATTGCAAAATCTAAAATTATTCAAAATTAAATTAAAATAAATTACTAAATAATAATATTTTGTTTTAAAAATTTTGCCTCATTTTATAATCTTATATTTTTTTTGATGAAAAATAAATTATTTACATTATATCTGTCTTAGTAATAATTTATTTTGTAATTAATATTTCTATAAAATTAAACTGATAAATAATTAAAATGAATATTTAAAATTATAATGAATAATAATTAAAATGAGATTTATTATTTATTATTTAAAGTATACTAATTTAAAGGCTTATGTATTTATTGGCTTCAGGGTTTAGGAGTTTAGTCATTAAGAATTTAAGTATTTTATGGTTTATAGATTTTATTTAAAAAATCTAATAACAAAAAATTTATTTTTTTATTTTTTCTTATTTTCAAATGTTATAACCTTTGAAAACTTAATAATTTTTAAATTTTTTTAAAATGTGAAAACATTATTTTGTTATAATAATCTAGATAATTTTATATTATTTAAATTCAATATAAATAATTTTTTATAGATATTATGATGACGATAATGAAATAAATTAATAAACTATTATTAATAAGATATATATTAAATAAAATTTATTTGCAAAACCTAAAATGATTCAAATTCAAAGTAAAATATATTAATAAGATAGAAATTAAATAAAACTATTATTAATAATATAAAAAATAGAGCTTTAACAGATTATATATTTAGGATTTTTGTGATTTAAGAATTTAGTGATATAAGTATTTAGGCATTTAGTAGTTTATAGGTTTTATTTAAAAAATAAAATAAAAAAAAATATTTTTTGTTATTTGTTCTCATTTTTGAAGGATATAACCTTTGAAACTATAACAATTTTTAAATTTTTTATAAATGTGAATAATATATTTAGTTATGAAAATCTTGATAATTATATATCATATAAAATTAATACAAACAATTATATTGATATATATTATAATAATGATCATACAAAAGATTAATAAACAATTATTAATAAGATAAATATTGTTTAAAATATATTTACAAAACCTAAAATGATTCAAAATCAAAGTGAAATATTTTACTAAATATTAATTTTAAATTTTTAAATTTTTGTATCCATTTATAAGCTTAAATATTTTTTGATGAAAAATAAATTATTTAAATTATATTTGTCTCACTATTAATTTATTTTTTAATTTATATTTCTATAAAAATAAACTAATAAATAATTAAAATGTATATATAAAATTATAATGAATACTAATAAAAAAGAGATTTATGATTTACTATTTACGGTATAACTATTTAATGGTTTAAATTTATTGTAGTTTTGTGGTTAATGAGTTTATTGATTTATATGTTTACACATTTAGGTTTTATTTATTGATTTATAGGTTTTATTTAATCAATGAAATAACAAAAAATTTATTTTTATGAATTTTCGTGATTTCCAAAGGTTATAACCATTGAAAATATAATAATTTTTTAATAGTTCTAAAATATGAATACAATACATAGTTATAATAATCTTAATAATTATATTTGATGTAAATTCAATATAAAAAATTTTATTAATATATATTATTTTGATGATCAAAAGTTAAATTAATAAACTATTATTAATAAGATAGATATTAATTAAAATATATTTGTAGAACCCAAAATAATTCAAAATCAAAGTAAATTATATTACTAAATAAAATTTTAAATTTTTGAAATTTTGTTTATTTTTATAAGCTTATATTTTTTTTTCATAAAAATTAATTTATTTAAATTTTATATGTTTAACTCATTATTTATTTTGTAAATAATATTTCTATAAAAATAAACTAAAAAATAATTAAAATAAATATTTAAAATTATAATGAAAACTAAAAAAGAGATTTATTATTTATTATTTAGGTTATATAGTTTTAATGGTTTAAGTATTTAGTGGGTTTTGGGGTTTATGAGTCTAGAGATTTAAATGTTTAGGCATTTAGTGGTTTATAAGTTTATTTAAATAATAAAATAATAAAAAAATTATTTTTGTGATTTTTTATCATTTTAGAAGGTTATAACCTTTGAAAATATAATAATTTTTAAATTTTTTTAAAATGTAAATATAATATTTAGTTATAATATTCTTAATAATTATAAGACATTTAAATTGAATAAAAGTAATTTTATTGTTAGATATTATAAAAATGATCAAATAATAAATTAATAAACTTTTATTAATAAGATTGATAATTATTAAAATATAATTGCAAGACCTATATATAATGATTCAAAATTAATGTAAAATATATTACTAAATAATACTTTTTTGTTTTTAAGTTTTACTTTTTTTTATACGCGTATTTTTTTTGATTAAAAATAAATTATTAAAATTATATTTGTCTAACTCATTATTTATTTTGTAATTAATATTTCTATAAAAAATAAACTAATAAATAATTAAAATGAATATTTAAAATTATAATGAATACAAATTAAAATGAGATTTATGATTTATTATATGTGGTATACTGGTTTAATGGTTTGATTATTTAGAAGTTTTATCGTTTAGGAGTTTATCAATTTATGTTTTTAGGTATTTAGTGGTTTATAGGTTTTATTTATATAATAAAATTAAAAAAAAATTAGATTTTTTCTGATTTTCAGAGGTTATAACCTTTAAAAATAAAATAATTTTTAAATTTTTTTGAAATGTGAATACTATGTATAATTATATTAATTTTACTAATTATATATCATATAAATTCAATATAAACAATTTTAATGATAGATATTATAATAATTATCAAAAATTAAATTAATAAACTATTATTAATAATATAAATATTAATTAAAATATATTTACATAACACAAAATGATTCAAAATCAAATAAAATATATTACTAAATTATAATAATTTATTTTTATATTTGTCCTTCTTTTTATAAGCATATTTTTTTTTGATTAAAAATAAATTATTTAAAAAATATTTGTCTTACTCGAAATTTATTTTTTAATTTATTTTTCTAAATAATTAAACTATAAATAATTAAAATGAATATTTAAAATTATAATAAATAGAAATAAAAAATAGATTTATTATTTATTAAGTAGTATATAGATTTTAAAATATTTATGTATTTAGGGGTTACGTGGTTTATGAGCTTACTAATTTAAGTAAGGAAGTATTTAATGGTCTATAGGTTTTATTTAAAAAATAAAATAACTAAAAATTTATTTTTATTATTTTTTCTCATTTTTTAAGATTATAACCCTTGAAAATATAATAATTTTTAAATTTTTTTCAAAAGTGAATACATTATTTATTTTTAAATAATCATAATAATTATATATCATATAAATTCAATATAAACAATTTTATTGATAGATATTCTAATAATTATCAAAAAATAAATTAAAAATCTATTATGAATAAGACTGATATTACTTAAAAAATAATATCAAAACCTAAAATGATTCAAAATAAAAGAAAAATATTTTACTAAATAATAATTATTTGTTTTTAATTTTTTATTTTTTTATAAGCTTATCAATTTCTTGACGAAAAATAATTTATATAAATTATATTTTTAACTCATAATTTATTTTAGAATTAATACATATATAAAAATAAAAAACTAAACAAACAAAATGAATTTATTAAAATATAATGAAAACAAATAAAAATGAAATTTATTAAATATTATTGAGGGTATACCGATTTAAAGAATTAGCTATATAGGGGTATCGGGATTTTGTAGTTTAGTGATTTAAATGCTTAGGCATTTAGTGGTGTATAAGTTTTATTTAAACAATAGAAAACATAGAAATTTTTTTTTATTTTTTCATGTTTTCAAAGGTTATAACCTTTGAAAATATTATAATTTTAAAATTTTTTTTCAAAAGTGAATACAATATTTAGTTATAATAATTATTATATTTATATATCATATAAATTCAATATAAACATTTTTATTGATACATATTCTAAAAATGATGAAAAAATAACTTAATAATCTATTATTAATAAGATAGATATCATTTAAAATATATTTATAATACCTAAAATGATTCAGAAGCAAAGCAAAATATATTACTATACAATAATTTTTTGTTTTGAAATTTTTTTTTCTTTTAAAAAGTTTATCTATAATTTTATGATGAAAAATAATTTATATAAATTATATTTGTGTAACTCAAATTATTTTGTAATTAATATTTATATAAAAATAAATAAATAAATAATTAAAATGAATATTTAAACTTATAATTAAAAAATGAGATTTATTATTTATTATTTTAGGTATACCGGTCTAATTTAAATTAGATATGTCTTACTAATAATTTATTCTGTATTTAATAATCCTATAAAAATAAACTAAAAATTAAATAAAATAAAAATTTAAAATTATAATGAATAAAAATTAAAATGATATTTATGATTTATTATTAATGTACACTAGTTTAATGTTTTAAGTATTTAGGGGTTTTGTCTTTTAGGAGTTTAGCGATTTAGGTTTTTAGGGATTTAGTGGTTTGTATATTTTATTTAATCAATAAAATAACAAAAAAAAATTTGTAATTTTTTCTCATTTTCATAGGTTATAACCTTTGAAAAATAATAATATTTACAATTTTTTTAAATGTGAATACAATATTTAGTTATAATAATATTAGTAATTATATATATTATAAATTCAATATAAATAATTTTATTGATAGATATCATAATAATGATCATAATTTAAATTAATAAACTACTAATAATAAGATATATATTAATTAAAAAATATATACAAAACCCAAATTGATTCAAAATTAAAGTAAAATATATTAGTGGATAATAATTTTTAATTTTTAAATTTTTACTTCTTTTATAAGCCTATATATTTTTTTTGATAAAAAATAAATTATTTAAATTATATTTGTCGCACTCATAATTTATTTTATAGAAATATTTCTATAAAAATAAACTAATAAAAAATTAAATTGAATATTTAAAACTATAATTAATAGAAATTAAAATTAGATTTATTAATTATTATGTATTATATAGCAGTTTAATGGTTTATGTATTTAAGTATTACGGTGTTTAGGTGTTTACTGATTTAATTTTGTATGCATTTAGTAGTTTATAGGTTTTATTTAAAAAATAAAATAAATAAACATTTTTTTTATTGTTTTTTGATATTTTCAAAGGTTATAACCTTTGAAAATATAATAATTTTTACATTTTTTTCAAAAGTATATTCAATATTTAGTTATAATAATCATTATATTTATATATCATATAAATTCAACAAAAACAATTTTAGTGATAAATATTGTAATAATGATCAAAAAATAAATTAATACTCTATAATTAATAAGATAGATATCAATTAAAATATAATTACAAAACATAAAATGATTCATAAGCAAAGCAAAATATATTACTATATAATAATTTTTTGTTTTGAAATTTGTTTTTATTCTAAAAAGTTTATCTATATTTTTTTGATTAAAAATAATTTACATAAATTATATTTGTCTAACTCAATTTATTTTTTAATTAATATTTATATAAAAATAAAAAATTAATAATTAAAAAGAATATTTAAAATTATAATGAAAAAAAATGAGATTTATTATTTATTATTTAGGGTATACCGGTTTAATTTAAATTATATCTGCCTTACTAATAATTTATTTTGTAATTAATATTTCAATAAAAATAGACTGATAAATAATTAAAGTAAAAATTTAAAATTATATTGAATAAAAATTAAAATGAGATTTATGATTTATTATTAATGTATACTAGTTTAATGGTTTAAGTATTTTGAGGTTTTGTCATTTTGGAGTTTAACGATTTATGTTTTTTGGCATTTAGTGAGTTATAAGTTTTATTTAAACAATAAAATAACAAAAAAAAATTTGTAATTTTTTGTCATTTTCAAAGGTTATAACATGTGAAAATTTAATAATATTTAAAATTTTTTGAAATTTGAATACAATATTTAGTCATAATAATTTTAATAATTCTATATCATATAAAATAAATATAAATAATTTTATTGATAGATATTATAATAATGATCATAAATTAAATTAATAAACTATTTATAATAAGATAGATATTAATTAAAAAATATTTACAAAACCCAAATTGATTCAAAATTAAAGTACAAAATATTAGTTGATAATTATTTTTAATTTTTAATAATACTTCTTTTATACTTCTTTTAAAAGCGTATATATTTTTTTGATTAAAAATAAATTATTTAAATTATATGTGTCATACTCATAATTTATTTTGTAATAAATATTTCTATAAAAATAAACTAATAAATAATTAAAATGAATATTTAAAATAATAATAAATTGAAATAAAAATTAAATTTATTAATTATTAAGTAGTATAGAGCAGTTTAATGGTTTATGTATTTAGGAATTATGGGGTTTAGGAGTTTAATGATATAATTGTGTATGCATTTAGTGGTTTATAGGTTTTATTTAAAAAATAAAATAACAAAAAATTTATTTTTATTATTTTTTCATATTTCCAAAGGTTATAAGCTTTGAAAATATAATAATCTTTAAATTTTTTTCAAAAGTGAATTTAATATTTAGTTATAATAATGATTATATTTATATATCATATAAATTCAATATAAACAATTTTATTGATAAATATTCTAATAATGATCAAAAAATAAATTAATAAACAATTATTAATAAGATAGATATCAATTAAAATATAATTACAAAACCTAAAATGATCCAGAAGGAGGGCAAAATATATTACTATATAATAAATTATAGTTTTTAAATTTTTTATTCTTTTTATAAGATTATCTATATTATTCGATAAAAAATAATTTATATAATTTATATTTGTCTAACTCATAATTTATTTTGTAATTAATATTTATATAAAAATAAATTAATAAATAATTAAAATGAATAATTTAAATTATAATGAAAAAAAATAATATTGAGATGTATTATTTATTATTTAGGGTATACTAGTTTAAAATTTTACAATTTTAGAGATTTAGGAGTTATTGATTTAAGTGTTTAGGCATTTATGGTTTATAAAATTTATTTTAACAAAGAAATAACAAAAAAATTATTGTTGATATTTCTAACATTTTCAAAGGTTATAACATTTGAAAATATAATAATTTTTAAATTTTTTTCAAATGTAAATATAATATTTACTTATAATAATTTAATAATTATAAGACATTTAAATTCAATATAAGTAATTATATTGTTAGATATTATAAAATTGATCAAATAATAAATTAATAAACTATTCTTAATAAGATTGATAGCAATTATAATATAATTGATAAACCTATATATAATGATGCAAAATCAAAGTAAAATATATTACTAAATAATAATTTTTTGTTTTTAAATTTTTAATTCTTTTTATAAGCTTTTTTTTTTGATTAAAAGTATTTTATAAAAATTTAGTTGTCTTTCTCATTATTTATTTTGTAATTAATATTTCTATAAAAAATAAACTAATAAATAATTAAAATGAATATTTAAAATTATAATGAATACAAACAAAAATGAGATTTATGATTTATTATATGGGGTATCACAGTTTAATGTTTGATTATTTAGGACTTTTGTCGTTGAGGAGTTTATCAATTTATATTTTTAGGTATTTAGTGGTTTATTGGTTTTATTTATATAATAAAAAAAATTAATTAGATTTTTTCTGATTTTCCAAGGTTATAACCTTTAGAAATAAAATAATTTTTAAAATTTTTGAAATGTGAACACAATGTATATTTATAAAAATCTTACTAATTATATATCATATAAATTCAATATAAACAATTTTAATGTTAGATATTATAATAATGATCAAAAATTAAATTAATAAACTATTAATAATAATATAAATATAAATTAAAATATATTTACATAACACAAAATGATTCAAAATCAAATCAAAATATATTACTAAATAATATATTTAATTTTAAATTTGTTCTTCTTTTTATAAGCTTATCAATTTTTTGATTAAAAATAATTTTTATAAATTATATTTTTAACTCAATTTATTTTATAATTAATACATATATAAAAATAAAAAACTAAACAATCAAAATGAATTTTTTAAATTATAATGAAAACAAAAAAAATGAAATTTATTAATTATTATTAGGGTATACCGATTTAAAGGATTATCTTTATAGAGGTATCGGGATTTTGTAGTTTAGTGATTTAAATGCTTAGGCATTTAGTGGTGTATAGGTTTTATTTAAACAATAGAATAACAAAAAAAATATTTTTTTTTATTTTTCACATTTTCAAAGGTTATAACCTTTGAAAATATAATAATTTTTAAAAGTTTTTTCAAAAGTGAATACAATATTTAGTTATAATAATCATTATATTTATATATCATATAAATTCAATATAAACATTTTTTTGTTAAATATTCTAATAATGATGAAAAAATAACTTAATAATCTATTATTAATAAGATAGATGTCAATTAAAATATAATTACAAAACCTAAAGTGATTCAGAAGCAAAGCAAAATATATTACTATATAATAATTTTTTGTTTTGAAATTTTTTTTTCTTTTAAAAAGTTTATCTATAATTTTTTGATGAAAAATAATTTACATAAATTATATTTATGGAACTCATAATTATTTTGTAATTAATATTTATATAAAAATAACAAATTAATAATTAAAATGAATATTTAAAATTATAATTAAAAATAATAAGATTTATTATTTATTATTTAGGGTATACCGGTCTAATTTAAATCTGATGTGTCTCACTAATAATTTATTTTATAATTAATATTTCTATAAAAATAAACTGAAAAATAATTAAAATAAAAATTTAAAATTAATCTGAATAAAAATTAAAATGATATTTATGATTTATTATTAATGTACACTAGTTTAATGGTTTAAGTATTTAGAGGTTTTGTCTTTTAGGAGTTTAGCAATTTAGGTTTTTAGGCATTTAGTGGTTTATTGGTTTTATTTAATCAATAAAATAACAAAAAAAAATTTGTAATTTTTTCTCATTTTCATAGGTTATAACCTTTGAAAATATAATAATATTTAAAATTTTTTGAAAAGTGAATAAAATATTTAGTTATAATAATATTAATAGTTATATATGATATAAATTTAATATAAATAATTTATTGATAGATATTATAATAATGATCAAAAATTAAATTAATAAACTAATAATAATAAGATATATATTAATTAAAAAATTTTTACAAAACCCAAATTGATTCAAAATTAAAGTAAAAAATATTATTGGATAATAATTTTTAATTTTTAAATTTTACTTATTTTATAAGCGTATATATTTTTTTTATTTAAAATAAATTATTTAAATTATATTTGTCCCACTAATAATTTATTTTGTAATAAAAATTTATATAAAAATAAACTAATAAATAATTAAAATGAATATTTAAAATTATAATAAATTGAAATAAAAATTAGATTTCTTAATTATTAAGTCGTATATAGTGGTTTAATGGTTTATGTATTTAGGCATTACGGGCATTAGGAATTTACTAATTTAACTGTGTATGCATTTAGTGGTTTATAAGTTTTTTAAAAAAATTAAAATAACAAAATATTTATTTTTATATTTTTTTATATTTCCTAAGGTTATAACTTTTGAAAATATAATAATTTTAAAATTTTATTCAAATGTGAATTCAATATTTAGTTATAATAATCATTATATTTATATATCATATAAATTCAATATAAACAATATTATTGATAAATATTCTAATAATGATCAAAAAATAAATTAATTATCTTTTATTAATAAAATAGATATCAAATAAAATATAATTACAAAACCTATAATGATTCAAAAGCAAAGCAAATTATATTACTATATTATAATTTTTGTTTTTAATTTTTTTTCTTTTAATAACTTTATCTAAATTTTTTTGATGAAAAATAATAATTATAAATTATAATTGTCTAACTCATAATTTATTTTGTAATTAATATTTCAATAAATTATTTAAATTATATTTAATGTTTACGAGTTTAAAGGTTTAAATATTTAGGGGTTTCGGGGTTTAGGAGTTTAGAGATATATTTGTTTAGGTATATAATGATTTATAAGTTTTATTTAAACAATGATATAACAAAAAATTTATTTTTTTGTTATTTTCTCTCATTTTTTAAAGTTATAACCTTTTAAAATATAACAATTTTTATATTTTTTTTAAATGTGAATACTATATTTAGTTTTGATAATATTAATAATTATATATCATATAAATTCAATATAAACAATTATATTGATAGATATTATATTAATGATCAAAAAATAATTTAATAAACTATTATAAATAAGATAGATATTATTTAAAATATATTTGCAAAAGCTAAATTTATTCAAAATCAAAGTAAAATAAATTACTAAATAATAATGTTTTTGTTGTTTTGTACCTTTTTATAAGTATATATTTATTGTTCTTAAAAGTATATTATTTAAATTATATTTGTCTTCCTCGTAATATATTTTGTAATTTATAATTCTATAAAAATAAACTAAAAAATAAGTTAAAATTAATATTTAAAATTATAATGAATGCAAATAAAAGTGAGATCTATTATTTAATATTCAGGATATACAGTTTTAATGGTTTAGGTATTTAGGTGTTTTGGGGTTTAGTGATTTAAGTGTTTATGCCTTTAGTGATTTATAGTTTTTATTTAAAGAATGAAAAAACAAAAAATTTAATTTTTTGTTTTTTTTAATTTTTGAATGTTATAACCTTTGAAAATATAATAATTTTTAATGTTTTTTAAATATGAATATAATATTTAGTTATAATAATCTTAATAAATATATATATAATGTAAACTAAATATAAATAATTTTATTAATAGATATTATAATAATGATCAATAAATAAATTAATAAACTAGTATTAATAAGAATGATATAAATTTAAATATAATTGTAGAATATAAAATGATTCAAAATCTAAATAAGATATATTACTAAATAATAATTTTCTATTTTAAAAATTTTGCCTGATTTTATAAGCATATATTTTTTTTGATGAAAAATAAATTATTTAAATTATATTTGTCTCAATAATAATTTATTTTGTAATTAATATTTCTATAAAAATAAATTGATAAATAACTAAAATGAATATTTAAAATTATAATGAATACTAATAAAAAAAAGAAATATGATTTATTATTTAGGGTTTACCTATTTAATGTGATGAGTTTTTTATGGTTTTGGGGTTAAGAAGTTTATTGATTTATATGTTTGCACATTTAGGTATTTATAAGTTTTATTTAATCAATGAAATAACAAAAAATTTATTTTTATGAATTTTCGTGATTTTCAAAGGTTATAACCTTTGAAAATATAATAATTTTTTAAACTTTCTAAAATTTGAATACAATACTTAGTTATAATAATCTTAATAAATATATTTGAAGTAAATTTAATATAAACAATTTTATTAATATATATTAATATAATGATCTAAAAATAAATTAATAAACTATTATTAATAAGATAGATATTAATTAAAATATATTTGTAGAACACGAAATAATTCAAAATCAATGTAAATTATATTACTAAATAAAATTTTAAATTTTTGAAAATTTTTATTTATTTTTATAAGCTTATTTTATTTTCATAAAAAATAATATTTTTAAATTATATGTCTCACTCATTATTTATTTTGTAATTAATATTTCTATAAAAATAAACTAAAAATTAATTAAAACGAATATTATAAATTATAATGAATACAAATAAAAATGAAATTTATTATTTATTATTTAGGGTATATAGGTTTAATGGTTTAAGTATTTAGAGGGTTTTGGGGTTAAAAAGTATAGATATTTAAATTATTAGGCATTCAGTTGTTTATCAGTTTTATTTAAATAATAAAAAAATTATTTTTGTGATTTTTTATCATTTTTGAAGGTTATAACCTTTGAAAATATAATAATTTTTAAATTTTTTTCAAATGTAAATATAATATTTAGTTATAATAATCTTAATATTTATAAGACATTTAAATTCTATATAAGT
Source organism: Sapria himalayana (assembly GCA_029783825.1). Lineage (NCBI taxonomy): Eukaryota > Viridiplantae > Streptophyta > Magnoliopsida > Malpighiales > Rafflesiaceae > Sapria > Sapria himalayana. Next base: position 68,229 of record JAREIK010001910.1, read on the forward strand.
AATTTTATTGATAGATATTATAATAATGACCAAAAAATAAATTAATAAACTATTATTAATAAAATTAATAGCAATTAAAATATAAATGCAAAACCTATAATGATTCAAAATCAAATTAAAATATATTACTAAATGATAATTTTTTGTTTTTAAATTTATACTTCTTTTTATAAGCTTATATTTATTTTTTGATTAAAAATAAATTATTAAAATTATATTTGTCTCACTCTTTATTTATTTTTAAATTAATATTTCTATAAAAAATAAACTAATAAATAATTAAAATGAATATTTAAAATTATAATGAATACAAATTAAAATGAGATTTATGATTTATTATATATAGTATACCGGTTTAATGGATTGTTAATTTAGGGGCTTTGTCGTTTAGGAGTTTAGCAATTTATGTTTTTAGGCATTTAGTGGTTTATAGTTTTTATTTATATAATAAAAATAAAGAATTTTTTTTTGATTTTATTTGATTTTCAAAGGTTATAACCTTTTAAAATAAAATAATTTTTAAAATTTTTTGTGATGTGATTATCATGTATAATTATATTAATCTTACTAATTATATATCATATAAATTCAATTTAAATAATTTTAATGATAGATAGTATAATAATGATGAAAAATTAAACTAATAAACTATTATTAATAATATAAATATTAATTAAAATATATTTACATAACACAAAATGATTCAAAATCAAATCAAAATATATTACTAAATAATAATATTTAATTTTCAAATATTATAAGTAAGTAAGCATTTAATGATCTATAGATTTTATTTTAAAAATTAAATAACAAAAATTTATTTTTAATATGTTTTCTCATTTTTTTAAGGTTATAACCATTGAAAATATAATAATTTTTAAATTTCTTTTCAAAAGTGAATACAATATAAATTTATAATAATCATAATAATTATATATCATATAAATTCAATATAAATAATTTTATTGATAGGAAGTCTTATAATTATCAAAAAAAAAATTAAAAATCTATTATGAATAAAATTGATATTACTTAAAATATAATATTAAAACCTAAAATGATTCAAAAGCAAAGCAAAATATATTACTTAATAATAATTATTTGTTTTTAAATTTTTATTCTTTTTATAAGCTTATCTATTTTTTTGATGAAAAATAATTTTTATAACTTATATTTTTTACTCATAATTTATTATATAATTAATATATATATATATATAACTAAACAATCAAAATGAATTTTTTAAATTAAAATGAAAACAAATAAAAATGAGATTTATTAATTATTATTTTGGGTATAACGGTTTAAAGGATTATCTATATAGGGGTATCGGGATTTTGTAGTTTAGTGATTTAAGTGCTTAGACATTTAGTGGTGTATAGGTTTTATTTAAACAATGAAATACCAAAAAAAATTATTTTTTTTTATTTTTTGACATTTTCAAATGTTATAATCTTTGAAAATATAATAATTTTAATTTTTTTTTAAAAGTGAATACTATATTTAGTTATAATAATATTTATATTTATATATTATATAAATTCAATAAAAATATTTTTATTGAAAAATATTCTAATAATGATAAAAAAATAAATTAATAATCTATAATTAATAAGATAGATATCAATTAAAATATAATTAAAAACCCTAAAATTATTCAGAAGCAAAGCAAAATATATTACTATATAATAATTTTTTTTTTGAAATTTGTTTTTAAAAATTTATCTATATTTTTTTTTGATGAAAAATAATTTATATAAATTATATTTGTTTACTCATTATTTATTTTGTAATTAATATTTATATAAAAATATACAAATAAATAATTAAAATGAATATTTAAAATTATAATGAAAAAAAATGAGTTTTATTATTTATTATTTAGGGTATACCGGTTTAATTTAATTTAGATTTATCTATCTAATAATTTATTTTGTAATTAATATTTCTATAAAAATAAACTGATAAATAATAAAAAAAAAATTTAAAATTAAACTGAATAAAATTTAAAATGAAATTTATGTTTTATTATATATGTATACCAGTTTAATTATTTAAGTATTTAGAAGTTTTGTCATTTAGGAGTTTAGCGATTTATGTTTTTAGGAATTTAGTGGTTTATAGTTTTTATTTAAACAATAAAATAACAAAAGAAAATTTTGTAAAATTTTCTCAATTTCATATGTCATAACCTTTGAAAATATAATAATATTTAAAATTTTTTGAATTGTGAATACAATATTTAGTTATAATAATATTAATAATTATATTTGATATAAATTCAATATAAATAATTTTATTGATAGATATTTTAATAATGATAAAAAATTAAATTAATAAACTATTAATAATAAGATAGATATTAATTAAAAAATATTTACAAAACCCAAATTGATTCAAAATTAAAGTAAAATATATTACTGGAAAATAATTTGTAATTTTTAAATTTTTATTTTTTTTATAAGCGTATATATTTTTCTAGATTAAAAATAAATTATTTAAATTATATTTGTCGCACTCATAATTTATTTTATAATAAATATTTCTATAAAAATAAACTAATAAATAATTAAAATGAATATTTAAAATATAATAAATAGAAATTAATATTAGATTTATTAATTATTATTTATTATATAGCAGTTTAATGGTTTATGTATTTAGGTGTTTACTGATTTAATTGTGTATGCATTTAGAGGTTTATTGATTTTATTTAAAGAATAAAATAACAAAAAGTGTATTTTTATTATTTTTTGATATTTTCAAAGGTTATAACCTTTGAAAATATAATAATTTTAAATTTTTTTCAAAGTGTATTTAATATTTAATTATAATAATCATTATATTTATATATCATATAAATTCAACATAAACAATTAAATCAAAATAAGATATATTAATATCATATTATTGTAAAATAAACTGATTTATAGTTTACTAGTTTATTATTGTAAAATAAATTTTGAATATATAATCTTATTAATTATCAGTTTATTTTAATTAATATTTATATTATTAATAATAGTTTATTAATTTAATTTTTGATCATTATTATAATATCTATCATTAAAATTATTTATATTGATTTTATATGATATATAATTAATAAGGTTAATTTCATTATACATGGTATTCACATTTCAAAAGAATTTAAAAATTATTTTATTTTCAAACGAAACCTTTGAAAATATAAAAAAAAATCAAAAAAAAAATTTTATTTTCATGAAATAAATAAAACATATATACCACTAAATGCCTAAAAACATAAATTGTTCAACTCCTAAACAACAAAACCCCTAATTAATCGATCCATTAAATCGGTATACCATATATAATTATTGGGCAATTGTGATTCCACGGTAGTGAGATTGAGATACATAAACACAGAAACAACAGAAAACATGCAATATATATATCCCAATTTAGTAACCATCATTGATAAATTTTAAAAACGAGAAATAAACACCGTAGATAACGTGGTTCGCTAGTCGCTCAGTATGACTAGCTAAATCCACCAGAAAATGCTTTTGCGTTACATATTAAAGCAACAAAAAGGTCTTATAGTATGTAGCACACAGAATAGTCGCGATAAATCGCACAGAGAGAAGAGAGAGAGATGATGAATAGTTCCACGGGTCTAAAAACTGCGACCCGAAAATAAAATTAAAAAACTTTTTATATTATAATTTATTTCGGTTCATTTAACCTGAGCGGGTCGGATCATGAGATGCGTAAGGCTCTGATCCAATTTCGGCCCGTTGTCCGGTCAGCGAGACCTCCGTTATTGTGCTACTACTGCATCCCCGGCCTCTTAATATTTTTTTTCCTGCACTTACATGAAAATATAAAAAAAGAAAAAATATTTGGTTATAGAAATAGATTATCAAAAAATAAATTACATATACAACAATAATAAATCTTAAATGTCATTTTAATTTGTATTCATTATAATTTTAAATATTCATTTTAAATATTTAATAGTATATTTTTTATATTAATATTAATTACAAAATAAATAAATAGTCAGACAAATATAATATTAATAATTTACATTTAATAAAAAAAATATAGTCTTATAAAAATAAGTAAAAATTTAAAAACAAAAAATTATTATTTAGTAATAAATTTTACATTGATTTTGAATCATTTTAGGTTTTGTAATTATATTTTAATTTATATCTATCATATTAATAATAGCTTATTAATTTATTTTTTGATAATTGATATCATATCTATCAATAAAATTTTTTATAATTAGTTTATATTATATATAATTATAATGATTATTATTACTAAATATTTTATTCACATTTTAAAAAAATTTTAAAATTATTATATTTTCAAATGTTATAACCTTTGAAAATGTAAAAAAATAACATAAATAATTTTTTTTTGTTTTTTCATTGTTTAAATTAATCCTATAAACCACTAAATGCCTAAATACTTAAATCAATAACTCATAAATCTCGAAAACCCTAAATAGATAATCATTTTAAACCGGTATACCCTAAATAATAAATAATAAATCTCAATATTATTTTTTTCATTATAATTTAAAATATTCATTTTAATTATTTATTCGTTTATTTTTATATATTTATTAATTACTAAATAAATTGAGTTAGACAAATATAATTTATATAATTATTTTTCGTCAAAATAATATAGATAAAGTTTTTAAAAGAAAAAAAATTCAAAACAAAAAATTATTATATAGTAATATATTTTGCTTTGTTTCTGAATCATTTTAGGTTTTGTAATTATATTTAAATTGATATCTATCTTATTAATAATATATTATTAATTTATTCTTTGATCATTAGTAAAATATTTATCAATAAAAATATTTATATTGAATTTATATGATATATAAATATAATGATTATTATAACTAAATATTGTATTCACTTTTGAAAAAAATTTAAAAATTATTATATTTTCAATGGTTCCTTTGAAAATATCAAAAAATAAAAAAAATAAATTTTTTGATCTTTTTTTAAAAATAACACTTATAAACCACTAAATGCATGCACAGTTAAATCAGTAAACTCCTAAACCCCGTAATGCCAAAATACATAAACCATTAAACCGCTATATTCTACTTAATAATTAATAAATCTAATTTTTAATTCTATTTATTATAATTTTAAATATACATTTTAATTATTTATTAGTTTATTTTTATAGAAATATTTATTATAAAATAAATCATGAGTGTGACAAATATAATTCAAAAAATATATCTTTTATAAAAGAAGTAAAAATTTAAAAATTAAAAATTGTTTTCCAGAAATATTTTTTACTATAATTTTGAATCAATTTGGGTTTTGTAATTATTTTTTAATTAATATCTATCTTAATATCAATAGTTTATAAATTTAAGTTTGATCATAATTATAATATATATCAATAAAATTGTTTATATTGAATTTATATGATATATATTTATTAATATTATTATAACTAAGTTTTGTATTCACATTTCAAAAAATTTTAAATATTACTATATTTTCAAAGGGTATAACCTATGATAATGAGAAAATATTATTGAAATTTTTTTTGATATTTTATTTTTTTAAATAAAACGTATAAACCATTAAAATCCTAAAAACATAAATCGGTAAAATTCTAAATGAAAATACCTCTAAATACTTAATCCATTAAACTGGTATACAGTAATAATAAATCATAAATCTCATTTTAAATTTTATTCAGTATAATTTTAAATTTTTATTTTAAATATTTATCAGTTTATTTTTATATAAATATTAATTACAAAATAAATCATTAGTGAGAAATATCTAATTTAAATTAAACCGGCATCCCTAAAAAATAAATAATAAATCTCATTTTTTTTCATTATAATTTTAAATATTCATTTTAATTATTTATTTGTTTATTTTTATAAATATATTAATTACAGAATAAATTATGAGTTAGATAAATATAATTTACATAAATTATTTTTTATCAAAAAAATATACATAAAATTTTTAAAATAAAAAAAAATTCAAAAAAAAAATTTTTATATAGTAATATATTTTGCTTTGCTTCTAAATCATTTTAGATTTTGTAATTATATTTTAATTCATATCTATCTTATTTATAATAGATTATTAATTTTTTCTTTGATCATTATTAGAATATTTATCAATAAAATTGTTAATATTGAATTTATATGATATATAAATATAATTATTATAATAACTAAAGATTGTATTCACTTTATAAAAAAATTTAAAAGTTATTGAATTTTCATATGTTATAACCTTTGAAAATATCAAAAAATAACAAAAATAAATTTTTTCTTATTTTATTTTTTAAATAAAACATATAAACCACTAAATGCATATATAGGTAAATCTGTAACCTCCTAAATACATAAACCATTAAACCACTATATACTACTTAATAATTAATAAATCTAATATTTATTTCATTTAATATAATTTTAAATATTGGTTTTAATTATTTATTAGTTTATTTTTATAAAATATTTATTACAAAATAAATTATAAGTGAGACAAATATAATTTAAATAATTTATTTTTAATCAAAAAAATATATACGCTTATAAAAGAAGTAAAAATTTAAAAATTTAAAATTATTATACATTAATATATTATAGTTTAATCTTGAATCGATTTGGGTATTGTAAATATTTTTTAATTAATATCTATCTTATTATTAATAGTTTATTACTTTAATTTTTAATCATTATTATATTATATTTCAATAAAATTGTTAATATAGAATTTATATGATATATAATTATTAATATTAAAATAACTAAATATTGTATTCACATTTCACAAAATTTTAATTATTATTATATTTTCAGAGGTTATAACCTCTGAAAATGAGAAAAAATTACAAATTTTTTTTTATTATTTTATTATTTAAAAAAACCTATAAACCACTAAATGCCTAAAAACATAAATTGCTATACTCCTAAACGAAAAAATCTTTAAATACATAAACCATTAAACAGGTGTACATTAATAAAAAATCATAAATCTCAATTTAATTTTTATTAAGAATAATTTTAAATTTTTATCTTAATTATTTATCAGTTTATTTTTATAGAGAAATTAATTACAAAATAAATTATTAGTGAGACAGATCTAATATAAATAATTTATTTTTCATCAAAAAAAATATATATCCTTATAAAAATAGGCATAATTTTAAAAACAAAAATTTATTATTTAGTAATATATTTTATTTTGATTTTGAATCGTTTTAGATTTTGTAATTATATTTTAATTTATATCATTCTTATTAATAATAGTTTATTCATTTTTTATTGATCATTATTATAATATGTATTAAAAAAATTATTTATATTGAGTTTACATTATATATAATTATTAATATTATTATTACTAAATATTATATTCACATTTTAAAAAAATTAAAAATTATTATATTTTTAAAGGTTATAACCTCCAAAAATTAAAAAAAAATCAAAAAATTAAATTTTTTATTTTTTCATTCTTTAAATAACAACTATAAATCACTAAAGGCCTAAACACTTAAATAACTAAACCCCAAAACACGTAAATACTTAAACTATTAAACTAGTATATCCTAAATAATAAATAATAAATCTCTATTTTATTTGTATTCATTATAGTTTTAAATTTTTAATATAATTATTTGTTAGTTTATTTATATAGAATTATAAATTAAAAATAAATTATGAGGAAGACAAATAAAATTTAAATAATTTAATTTTAATAAAAAAAATATAAACTTATAAAAAGAAGCAAAACATCAAATAAATTATTATTTAGTAATATATTTTATTTTGATTTTAAATAAATTTATGTTTTGCAAATATATTTTAAATAAAATCTTTCTTATTAAAAATAGTTTATTAATTTATTTTTTGATCATTTATATAATATCTATCAATATAAATGTTTAATATAGTATTCACATATAAAAAAAATTTAAAAATTGTTATATTTTCAAAGGTTATAACCTTCAAAAATTATAAAAAATAACAAAAATAAAGTTTTTGTTATATCATTGTTTAGATAAAACTTATAAACCATTAAATGCCTAAACACATAAATCTCTAAACTTTAAAACCCCAAAGCCCCTAAATAATTAAACCTTTAAACTCGTAAACCTTAAATATAATTTAAATAATATATTGAAATATTAATTACAAAATAAATTATGAGTGATACAAATATAATTTAAATAATTTATTTTTTATCAAAAAAAATATAAGCTTATAAAAATAAGAAAAAACTAAAAAACAAAAATTATTATTTAGTAATAAATTTTACATTGTTTTTGAATAATTTTAGGTTTTTAATTATATTTTAATTTATATCTATCATATTAATAATGGCATATTAATTTATTTTTTGATAATTGATATCATATCTATCAATAAAATTGTTTATATTTAGTTTCTATTATATATAATTATAATGATTATTATTACTAAATATTGTATTCAAATTTTTAAAAAAATTTAAAATTATAATATTTTCAAAGGTTATAAATGTGAAAAAATATCAAAAATATTTTTTTTGTTATTTCATTGTTTAAGTAAAACCTATAAACCACTAAATGCCTAAAAACATAAATTGCTAAACTCTTAAACGACAAAACCTCTAAATACATAAACTATTAAACTAGTAAACATTAATAATAATTCATAAATCTCATTTTAATTTTTATTCAGAATAATTTTAAATTTTTATTTACATTATTTATCAGTTTATTTTTATAAAAATATTAATTACAAAATAAATTATTAGTGACACAGATCTAATTTAAATTAAAACAGTATCCCTAAATAATAAATAATAAATCTCATTTTTTTAATTTTAATTTTAAATATTCAAATTTAATTATTTATTTGTTTATTTTTATATAAATATTAATTACAAAATAAATTAAGAGTTACACAAATATAATTTATATAAATTATTTTTCATCAAAATAATATAGATAAACTTTTTAAAAGAAAAATAAATTTCAAAACAAAAAAATTATCATATAGAAATATATTTTGCTTTGCATCTGAATCAATTTAGGTTTTGTAAATATATTTTAATTTATATCTATCTTATTAATAATAGATTATTAAGTTATTTTTTCATCATTATTAGAATATTTATCAATAAAAATGTTTATATTGAATTTACATGTTATATAATTATAAAGATTATTATAACTAAATATTATATTTACATTTGAAAATAATTTAAAAATTATTATATTTTTAAAGGTCAGATAACTAAATATTGTTATTTTATTTAAAAATTTTTAATAAATTTTTAATAAATTTTTTAATACATTTTTAAATAAACTCATAAACTATAAAACTATAAACCTATAAACGACTATATGCCTAAACGCTTAAATCATTAAACTCCTAAACCCCAAAACCCCAAAACCCCAAAACCCTTAACTATTTAAACATTTAAACCATCTTTAAAGATTTAAGTATTTATAAATAATATATAAATATCTATCAATAAATAATAGTTTATTAATTTATTTTTTGATCATTATTATATTTATATTTATATTTAGTTTATTAATATCTATCAATAAAATTGTTTATCTTTAATTTAAATGATATATAATTATTAAGTTTATTATAACTAAATATTGTATTCATATTTGAAAAAAATTTAAAAATTATTATCTTTATAAAGGTTATAACCTTCAAAATTGATAAAAAATTTGAAAAATAATTTTTATGTTATTTCATTATTTAAATAAAACATATAAACTACTAAATGCCTAAATACTTAAATGACAAAACTCCAAAATACTTAAACCATTAAACTGGTATACCCTAAATAATTAATCATAAATCTCATTTTTATTTGTATTCATTATAATTTTAATATTCATTTTAATTATTTATTAATTTATTTTTATAGAAATATTAATTTAAAAATAAAATTATGAATGAGACATATAATTTAAATAATTTAACTTCATCAAAAAAATTTATAAGCTTATAAAAAGAATCAAAAATTTAAAAATAAAAAATTATTATTTAGTAATATATTATACTTTGATTTTGAATCATTTTAGGTTTTGCAAATATATTTTAATTAAAATCTATCTTATTAATAATAGTTTATTAATCTATTTTATGATCAGTATTATAATATCGATTAATAAAATTATTTATATTGAAATTACATGATATTTAATTTTTATGATTATAATAATTAAATATTGTATTAACATTTGAAAAAAAAATTAAAAATTATAATATTTCAATTGTTATAACCTTCAAAATGAAAAAAAATCATAAAATTAATTATTTTGTTATTTAATTATTTAAATAAAACCTTAAAACCACAAAATACCTAAATACTTAAATTACTAAACTCCTAAACCCTGATACTACTGCACCACACACACATAGCGACAGACCACAATACACACGTGCACATATTATTGTCCATTTTGGTGTAGCATTTAGAGGGGCCAGCAAGTCCTTGAAGCAGCCAGAAGTATGGGCCACTAGCTTGTAGAGGGCCCCACAAGTAGGACGGGATGATAACATTCAGACAACTGACGAGACTGAGCAAATGGTCGGGAGTAAACCCAGGAGTAGCTAGGAGTTGGTCCCACTAGCTTTATCAGGTAGCATAGAGGGCCACCCAACCGTCGCCCAACAGGAGTAGCGGGTAATCCATGATTAATTGGAGAGCTGGAAAAATCCGAAGCATCACCAAGCAGGGCCAGTAAGCAATGGAGTACAGACCAGCCAAATGGCAGCAAAAGATTCAAACTTGTAGTTTATGTTTGTAGTCTTATTTGTATTTTGGACTTTGTATGCACCATGTACTTGTAGAGACAGAACATGACATACTCACACACACAATCTTGTATGTTCTCTTTGTAGCATGCAATGAGGGCAACTGGACCCATGAGTATCTCTAAGTGGGGCCCACTAATGCATTTTGTAAATACACATTATGCGATGCTACACTCCCAGGAGCAGAAGACCCATCTTTATAGCATTTTGTAATTTTACTTGTATTCTAGCTTGGCTGTACGCGTAGATAATTAGACTATGAGATGGACCTCATCACACATGCACACCGATGCATGCATATTTTTTGATATTTTGTCGGTGCAACATACAGCCACTTCTTAGAGCTCGAGGAGGAAGCATTCTAACCTAAGATATACTCTTTTGAGGATCATTAGAGTAAAAGAATGTTGAATTTAGAGGTGAGAATGAATTGACAAAGTGTCGTAGATATGGACTTGTGGATGTAAGCGTTTTCAGTTTTACATGTATTCCATTGCATAGCAATGACATAGGCAAGCGCTTGATGCTGCATGTCACACACATGCACAATTTATATTTGCATAGTTTTAATATGGTGCATCATTAAGGTTCCTCCAAAAGGCTTGGACAAATCCGAATGGAAAGGACGCAGTGCACATAATGACTCAATGCCACCTCTGATGTCCGGGAATGCCAGGTGATTTTACTTGTATTCGTACGCTTGGAATTTTTAGGCATTATGTTTTTTTATGTATTTTATGCATAGAATCATTATGGTGCATAAGATTTGGTGGGCTGGCCCAAATTAGTCAGCTTTTTAGTCTCTTGTAAGTTGTGTGCCTAAATGATAAATAAAGTGTGTATTTTCCAAAAAAAAACAAAAAAAACCATAAACTCTAAACTTTCAATTTTAAACCTTAAACCATAAACTATAACCCTAATCCATAAACCCTAAATCCTAAATCTCATGTTTTGCAATTTTATAATCAAATGACTAAGGGTTAAATTTAAATTGAAATTCACAACTTTTAGTAATGTCACAGATTTATCTTTTTGTATATGTAACACAAAGTCATGACTCAAGGGGTGAGTTATGGATTCGGTCTCTTTCTTGCTTTAGATTATTGTAGCATTAGCAATGGTCATGATTGTATATTTTGTCTCTAGAACACAAAATCATATCGATGAGAATATGCCATAACTTGTGTCTCTCTTTTGAACATATTGTTATGGCACTAAGAATGATCATGAATACTTATTTAATCATTATAATACTAGGTCAGAGTATTGGATATGAGCATAGCTTGTGCATTTTATCTTTATATTGCAAAGTCATTGCACTAGAAATGATTGTAACTTTGGACATTCCTCAAGAGCAAAAGTCATGACATAGAAATAGTTAAAGCTCAAGTACTAATCTTTATAACTTTCTATAGCTAAAATTCTTGGGATTGGAAATATCACTATGGCTTTTTCCTTTGATTTGTGACCTCAAGTGTCAATATGCAAGACTAATATTTTGAGCAATGATTAAAACTTTTATACATTTGAATATTATTCATTTACACCTTTTTGTGTATTATGAGCTTGCATACATAACTCATTTAATATAAAAAAAAAGAAATGATACTTTTCATATCTATGAGGATATAAAAAAAAGGCTTAGACATGCCAATAAAATAAATTATTTGATTCTTGATTGAAAGAGAGCCCATACTTCTTGCCCTGCTCAAACCGCCCTTGGGCTAGTTTGTTCTAATAGGCTACAAGGTGGTTATTTTTTTAAATGTGAACTATGTTTTAAAAAAATTGCTTTGAGTGTGTGCAATAGAGGTATTTTAGAAGAAATTACAATAATCAATATAAATAGCATCCATAAAACTAAGTATTTCAACACATAGGGGTACAACTTTGGTTTAGTTTGTTAGCGTACATGAGTCAAATTACCTTCGATAGCCTAGTGATTCAACATCAAATATGATGAGACATAATGGATATAATGTAAAAACTCCTATTATTTTGGTTAGAGCTTTAGCAATCATTTTAGAGTTGAGAGAGGAACAAAATAAATTATTTTAATTATTTAGTATAATTTTAATTTTTATTTTAATTATTTATCAGTTTATTTTTATAGAATTATTAATTACAAAATAAATTATTAGTGACAAATCTAATTTAAATTAAACTGGTATATCCTAAATAATAAAGAATAAATCTCATTTTTTTTCATTTTAATTTTAAATATTCAAATTTAATTATTTATTTGTTTATTTTTATATAAATATTAATTACAAAATAAATTCTGAGTACACAAATATAATTTATATAAATTATTTTTCATCAAAATAATATAGATAAACTTTTAAAAGAAAAAAAATTTCAAACCAAAAAATTATCATATAGTAATATATTTTGCTTTGCTTCTGAATCAATTTAGGTTTTGTAAATATATTTTAATTGATATCTATCTTATTAATAATACAGTATTAAGTTATTTTTTCATCATTATTAGAATATTTATCAATAAAATAATTTATATTGAATTTATATGATTTATAAATTTAATGATTATTATAACTAAATATTGTATTCACTTTTGAAAAAAAATTTAAAATTATTATATTTTCAAAGTTTATAACCTTTGAAAATGTGAAAAAATAAAAAAAAATAAATTTTTTGTATTTTATTTTTTAAATAAAACCTATAGATTTGCTTACTTACTTAAATCAGTAAGCTCATAAATCACGAAACCCCTAAATACAAAAACTTTTTAACATCTATATACTACTTAATAAATAATAAATCTCATTTTTATTTTTATTTATTATAATTTTAAATATTCATTTTAATTATTTATAGTTTAATTTTTTAGAAAGAATAATTACAAAATAAATTTTGAGTGAGACAAATATTATTTAAATAATTTAATTTAATAAAAAATATATAAACTTATAAAATGAAGCAAAATTATAAAAATTAAATATTATTATTTAGTAATATATTTTAATTTGATTTTGAATCATTTTGTGTTATGTAAATATATTTTAATTAATATTAATTTGATTAATAAGAGTTTATTACTTTAATTTTTGATCATTATTATAATATCTATCATTAACATTATTTATATTAAATTTATATGATATATAATTAGTAAGATTTATATAATTATACATGGTATTCACATTTCAAAAAATTTTAAAAATTATTTTATTTTCAAAGGTTATAACCTTTGAAAATCTGAAAAAATCAAAAATGGAATTTTGATTTTTTATTATATAAATAAAACCTATAAACCGCTAAATAATCAAACCATTAAACCAGTATACCATATATAATAAATCATAAATCTCATTTTAATTTGTATTCATTATAATTTTAAATATTCATTTTAATTATTTATTAGTTTATTTTTTATAGAAATATCAATCAGAAAATAAATAATGAGTGAGACAAATATAATTTTAATAATTTATTTTTAATCAAAAAAAAATAAGCTTATATAAAGAAGTACAAATTTAAAAACAAAAAATTATTATTTAGTAATATATTTTACTTTTATTTTGAATCATTATATATAGGTTTTGCAATTATATTTTAATTAAAATCAATCTTATCAATAAATAGTTTATTAATTTATTTGTTCATCATTTTTTATAATATCGAACAATAGAATTACATATATTCAATTAAAATGTCTTATAATTTTTATCATTTTTGAAGGTTATAACCTTCAAAAATGATAAAAAATCAGAAAAATAATTTTTTATTATTTTATTATTTAAATAAAACTTATAAACCACTAAATGACTAAACATTTAAATCTCTAGACTCCTAAACCCCAAAACCCCCTAAATACTTAAACCATTAAACCTATATAACCTAAATAATAAATAATAAATCTCATTTTTATTTGTATTCATTATAATTTTAAATATTTATTTTAATTATTTTTTAGTTTATTTTTATAGAAATATTAATTACAAAATAAATAATGAGTGAGACAGATATAATTTAAATAAATTATTTTTTATGAAAAAAAATAAGCTTATAAAAATAAACAAAATTTCAAAAATTTAAAAATTTTTTTAGTAATATAATTTACTTTGATTTTGAATTATCTTGGGTTCTGCAAATATATTTTAATTAATATCTATCTTTTTAATAATAGTTTATTAATTTATTTTTTGATCATTATTATAATATATATTAATACATTTTTTATATTGAATCTATAACAAATATAATTATTAAGATTATTATAACTAAGTATTGTATTCATATTTTAGAACTATTAAAAAATTATTATATTTTTAAAGGTTATAACCTTTAAAAATCACGAAAATTCAAAAAAATAAATTTTTATTATTTCATTGATTAAATAAAACCTATAAACAGAAAAATGTGTAAACATATAAATTAATAAACTCTTTAACCACAAAAAACTTAAACAATTAAATATGTATACCCTAAATAATAAATGATAAATCTTATTTTTATTAGTATTCATTACAATTTTAAATATACATTTTAATTATTTATTAGTTTAATTTTATAGAAATATAAATTAAAAAAAATTATTAGTGATACAAATATAATTTAAATAATTTATTTTTCATCAAAAAATATATAGGCTTATATATGGATACAAAAATTTTAAAATTTAAAATTAATATTTAGTAAAATATTTCACTTTGATTTTGAGTCATTTTAGGTTTTGCAAATATATTTTAAACAAAATTTATCTTATTAATAATTGTTTATTACTTTTATATGATTATTATTATATTATATATCAATAAAATAGTTTATATTGAATTTATATGATATATAATTATTATGATTATTATAACTTCATATTATATTCACTTTTCATAAAAAAATTATAAATTATTATATTTTCTAAGGTTATAACATTCAAGAATGAGAAAAAATAACAAAAATAATTTTTTTTGTTATTTTATTTTATATATAAAACCTATAAACCACTAAATGACTAAATTCCTAAACCCCAAAGTCCATAAATACTTAAACCATTAAAATAGTATAGTCCAAATAATAAATCATAAATCTAATTTTTATTAGTATTCATTATAATTTTAAATATTCATTTTAATTATTTATCAGTTTATTTTTATAGAAATATTAATTACAAAATAAATTATTAGTGCGACATATATAGTTTAAATAATTTATTTTTCATTAAAAAAATGCTGATAAAAAAAGGTAAATTTTTAAAAATAAATAATTATTATTTAGTAATATAACTTATTTTGATTTTGAATCATTTTAGATTTTACAATTATATTTTAATTTATATCATTCTTATAAATACTAGTTTTTTAATTTATTTATTAATCATTATTATAATATCTATTAATAAAATTATTTATATTGAGTTTACATTATATATAATTATTAAGATTATTATAACTAAATATTATATTCACATTTAAAAAAAATTAAAAATTATTATATTTTCAAAGGTTATAACCTTCAAAAATTAAAAAAATTGTAAAAATTAAATTTTCTATTTTTTCATTCTTGAAATAAAAACTATAAATGACTAAAGGTCTAAACAATTAAATCGCTAAACTCCTAAACCACAAAACACCTAAATACTTAAACCATTAAAATGGTATATCTTGAATAATAAATAATAAATCTCAATTTTATTTGTTTTCATTATATTATTAAATATTCATTTTAATTAATTATTTATTTATTATTATAGAATTATAAATTACAAAATAAATTATGAGTAAGACAAATATAATTTAAAAAATTTATTTTAATAACAAAAATTTAAACTTATAAAAAAAGCAAAACATTAAAAAAATGATTATTTAGTAATATATTTTACTTTGATTTGAATTAATTTAGATTTTACAAATACTTTTTAAATAATATCTATTTTATTAATAATATTTTATTAATTTATTTTTTGATCATTATTATAATATCTAAAAATGTAATTATTTATATTGAATTTAAATGACTTATAATTATGAAGTTATTATAAATAAATATTATATTTACATTTGAAAAAAATTTAAAAATTATTATTTTTTCAAAGGATATAACCTTCAAAAATAAAAAAAATAAATAAAATAAATTTTATGTTATATCATTGTTTAAATAATACTTATAAACCAGTAAATCCCTAAACACTTAAATCTCTAAACTCCTTAACACAAAAGCCCCTAAACACATAAACCTTTAAACTCATAAACCTTAATTATAATTTAAATAATTTATTAAAATATTAATTACGAAATAAATTATGAGTGATATATATTTAATTTAAGTAATTTATTTTTCATCAAAAAAAATATAAGTTTATAAAAAGAAGCAAAAACTAAAAAACAAAAATTATTATTTAGTAATAAATTTTACTTTGAATTTGAATAATTTTAGGTTTTATAATTATATTTTAATTTATAAATATCATATTAATAATAACATATTAATTTAATTTTTGAAAATTGATTTAATATCTATCAATTAAATTCTTTATATTTCGTTTAGATTATATATAATTATAATGATTTTTATTTCAAAATATTGTATTCACATTTTTAAAAAATTTTAAAATTATTATATTTTCAAAGGTTATAACCTTTGAAAATGTTAGAAAATATCAAAAATAATTTTTTTTTGTTATTTCATTGTTTAAATAAATCCTATAAACAACTAAATTCCTAAACACTTAA
This sequence comes from Sapria himalayana, assembly GCA_029783825.1. NCBI lineage: Eukaryota > Viridiplantae > Streptophyta > Magnoliopsida > Malpighiales > Rafflesiaceae > Sapria > Sapria himalayana. Next base: position 85,731 of record JAREIK010001910.1, read on the forward strand.
ATCAATAACTACTAAATCTCTAAAACCCTAAAAAGATAATCCTTTTAAACTTGTATACCCTAAATAATAAATAATAAATATCAATATTATTTTTTTCATCATAATTTTAAATATTCATTTTAATTATTTATTTTTTATTTTTATATAAATATCAATTACAAAATAATTTATGAATTACACAAATATAATTTATGTAAATTATTTCTCATCAAAAAATTATAGATAATCTTTTTAAAATAATAAAAAATTTCAAAACAAAAAATTATTATATAGTAATATAGTTTGCTTTGCTTTGAATCATTTTAGGTTTTGTAATTATATTTTAATTGACATCTATCTTATTAATAATAGATTATTAAGTTATTTTTTCTTCATTATTAGAATATTTATCAATAAAAATGTTTATATTGAATTTATATCATATATAAATATAATGATTATTATAACTAAATATTGTATTCACTTTTGAAAAAAATTTTAAAATTATTATATTTTCAAATGTTATAACCTTCGAAAATGTTAAAAAATAAAAAAAAATATTTTTTCTTTGTTATTCTATTGTTTAAATAAAACCTATACACCACTAAATGCCTATTCATTTAAATCACTTAACTACAAAATCTCGATACCTCTATATAGATAATCCTTTAAATCGGTATACCCTAAATAACAATTAATAAATCTCATTTTTATTTGTTTTCATTATAATTTAAAAAATTCATTTTGATTGTTTAGTTTTTTATTTTTATATATGTATTAATTATAAAATAAATTATCAGTTAAAAATATAATTTATAAAATTTATTTTTAATCAAAAAATTGATAAGCTTATAAAAAGAATAAAAATTTAAAAACAAATAATTATTATTTAGTAATATATGTTGCTTTGATTTTCAATCATTTTAGGATTTGATATTATATTTTAAGTAATATCAATCTTATTCAGAATAGATTTTTAATTTATTTTTTGATAATTATTAGAATATCTATCAATAAAATTGTTTATATTGAATTTATATGATATATAATTATTATGATTATTATAAATAAATATTTTATTCACTATTGAAAAAAATTTAAAAATTATTATATTTTCAAAGGATATAATCTTAAAAATTGAGAAAAAATAATAAAAATAAATTTATAATTATTTTATTTTTTAAATAAAACCTATAGACCATTAAATACTTACTTAAATTAGTAAGCTTATTAACATGAAACTCCTAAATACATAAAGATTTTAACATCTATATACTACTTAATAATTAATAAATCTCATTTTTATTTCTATTTATTATAATTTTAAATAATCATTTTAATTATTTATAGTTACATTTTTAGAAAAATTAATTACAAATTAATTTCGAGTGTGACAAATATTATTTAAATAATTTACTTTTAATCAAAAAAATAAATGCTTATAAAAAGAAAAAAAAAATTAAAAATTAAATATTATTATTTAGTAATATATTTTGATTTGCTTTTGAATCATTTTGTGTTATGTAAATATATTTTAATTAAAATTTATATTTGTAATAATAGTTTATTAATTTAATTTTTGATCATTATTATATTATCTATCATTAAAATTGTTTATATTGAATTTATATGATATATAATTAGTAAGATTAATATAAATATACATAGTATTCACATTTCAAAAAATTTTAAAAATTATTTTATTTTTAAAGGTTATAACCTTTGAAAATCAGAAAAAATCTGAAAAAAAAATTTTATTTTTATTATATGAATAAAACCTATAAACCATTACATACCTAAAAACATAAATTCATAAGCTCCTAAATGACAAAACTCCTAAATAATCAAACCATTACACCGGTATAGCACATATAATAAATCATAAATCTCATTTTAATTTGTATTCATTATAATTTTAAATATTCATTTTAATTAATTATTAGTTTATTTTTTATAGAAATATTAATTACAAAATAAATAATGAGCGAAAATTTCAAAAAATAAATTAAATAAATTATTTTTTATGAAAAAAAATATAAGCTTATAAAAATAAACTAAATTTTAAAAATTTAAAATTTTACTTAGTAATATAATTTAATTTGATTTTGAATTATTTTGGGTTCTGCAAATATATTTTAATTAATATCTTTCTTATTAATAATAGTTTATTAATTTATTTTTTTATCATCAAAATAATATATATTAATAAAATTTTTTATATTGAATTTACATCAAATATAATTATTAAGATTATTATAACTAAGTATTGTATTCATATTTTAGAACTATTAAAAAATTAATATATTTTCAAAGGTTATAACCTTTGAAAATTACAAAAATTCATAAATATATATTTTTTGTTATTTTATTGATTAAATTAAACCTATAAATCAATAAATAAAACCTAAATGTGTAAACATTTAAATCAATAAACTCATTAACCCCAAAACCACAATAATCTTAAACCATTAAATAGGTAAACCCAAAATAATAAATCATAAATCACATTTTTATTAGTATTCATTATAATTTTATATATACATTTTAATTATTTATTAGTTTATTTTTATAGAAATATAAATTAAAAAAATAAATTAATAGTTAGACAAATATAATTTAAATAATTTATTTTTCATCAAAAAATATATAAGCTTATAAATGGATACAAAAATTTAAAAATTTAAAATAAATATTTAGTAAATTATTTCACTTTGATTTTGAATGATTTTAAATTTTGTAAATATATTTTAAGCAATATTTATCTTATTAAAAATTGTTTATTAATCTTTTGTATGATCATTATTATAATATATATCAATTTAATTGTTTATTTTGAATTTACATGATATATAATTTTTAAGATTATCATAACTAAATATAGCTTTCACATTTAAAAAAAATTATAAATTGTTATAGTTTCAAAGGTTATATTAAATTTTTTATTATTTTATTTTTTAAATAAAACCTATAAACCACTAAATGCTAGGGGTGCTCATGGGACGGGACGGGATGGGGATTACAAATCTCCAGTCCCTACCCATAGTTCGGAGAATTTTTTTTGAAGATCAAGACCCGTTCCATAGTTTGAAAATATCTGGATGGGAAGGGATGGAGAACGGTGATTTTGGGTAGGAGAAAATGGTTCCGGGACGAAACAAAGTTCGAACATTTTTTTCAATTTATTTTCTTCAAACAGGCCAAGTTAGTTCATGTCGAACCCTTTTGTCGTACCATTTATCATTCCTTAGTTATGTATCTTTCAAACTCAAATTGGGCCAATTTTGTTTTGTCAAATAGGTTAAATACCACAAACGAGTTCCATTACCTTGTCAAAAGCTTTGATGTGCCGAAAAGGATAGAAATGTTAAATAGAACGGGACCGAGTTATGGGCTTAATTTGGTTCTTTGTTTTTTCAAAAGTTGGCTTTGTTCAGCCGAGTGAATGTTAACCATAATATCAGTACTACATCTTTTAAACAATTACTTAAAATATTAAGGAATAGCTAAAGATGAACATAAACATTGGTAGCATCAATTACTACTTAAGTAATTGCTAAAATTAGGTAGCTTAATATAACAAAAAAAAATACAACTAATAAAAACCATGATAATAATCATTTCAAATGTCCGTCCTGGAACAGCAACGAAAATTCAAACCCAATTAATTTTCTCTTCTACAACTCCTCCCTTTTCTTCCTCCACAATAGAAGGACAACCAAAGATGAAAACGTATTAACCATGTAGACATAAATTTCTAAGATGAAAGAGTAATAAAAAAACAAAATATTACCTTTTAAAATTTAATACACCCATTCCAAATTTAGTTGGCCAACTATAGTTGGAAAAATATTTGGATCATGAGACCCCCCTGAAAATTATAATTGAACCATATTTTTATTAAATTGAATGAATAAAATAAGTAAAAGTGAAATTAAAATTTACAATATTTGTATACTAACATGATTCACTATCATCAAGGTCTTGAACTAATTCTTCAATTTCAATAGGTTTGTTTGAGCTTCTCAACCAATCTTGTAGACATATGAGAACTTCAGCTATAATAGGTGTTAAAGAACTCCTAAATTTATCTAAAGTTCTCTCCCTAGTGCTAAATGTAGATTCGTAGGCCACAGTAGATGCTTGGATAGCCAATACATCCATTGCTACATTTGCCAACGAAGGATGCCTAACCTCATTTACCTTCCATCAGTTTTGAAGAACAAATTCAATTCTATATTTTTCAAGTTTGTCCTCCAAGTACCTATCCAACTCTTCCAAAGCTGCAACTTCTTGTTCTTCCTCCAATTCAACAAATAAAATCATCAACATAAGTATCTCTACCATCAAAGAAATCATCATTTTTCTTCAACGCAGTAGAAGAGAAATCATCTTCTTTTGATTCATCTTCATTTAAATCTTTATAATCATCCATCATCTCATTTAAAGTATTTATAACCTTTTTCTCCAAATTTTTAGCCAATTCCTCACCATAATGCTAAGTGTACTTAACCTTGAGATATTTGAGCTTATATCTAGGATCAAACACTACTGCTACAAAAAGCATAATATTTGTTTACTGAAGAGAACCCCAATATTTGTTGAATTTATGCCTCATTTTAATACCTATTTCAGACACCGTTGTATATCTACTATTTTCACAAAGCTCAATTTTTTTCAAAATTCGAATAATCTCACGAAAATAAACACTAGAGGTAGAATATAATGAGCCAGAAAATTTACAAGTTACCTCATAAAAAGTTTTCAAGAAACGTGCCAAAATTTTGGCGTTTGTTCAGTCTCTCTCAGTTGGAATGTTTGAACCAAACTCCTTCAAAAACCTTTTGTCTTTGTCCTCCAACTTATTAAAGTCTTTTTGATATTTTATATAAGTTTGTAGCATCAAATAAGTTGAATTCCATCTTGTAAGACAATCTATATGTAATGAAGATCCATATGTCAAGTTTGCTTCTTCAACACATAACTTAAACATATCTAATCTTTTAGTACTGCTCCTCACATATTTCACCGCACCTCTAATTTTTTGAATAGCACCCTCAACTACTGCAATGCCATCTCTCACAATTAAGTTTAGGATATGATCACAACATCTCATATAAAAATGCTCGCCATTCAAAGGTATAACACTTTTCTTCACAAGCCTTTTTTTCAATTGTTCAACTTCAACATCATTATTTGATGCATTGTCAACAGTAATGAACATCAACTTTCTCATACCCCAATCATTCATGCAAAACTCAAAAGCATTTCTAATATTAACTCCAGAATGATTTTTAATTACGCAAAAGTTCAAAAGCCTTTTATGCATATTCTATTGAGAATCAATGAAATGAACAGTCAAACATATATAAGACAAATTCTGAATGCTAGTCCAAGTGTCGGCAGTCAATGAAACTATACAACAATGATATGATATGCTATCAAATAATTTCTTCTTTTTCTTCACAAACAAAGAAAAACAATCCCTCAATATAGAGTACGTAGCTGGAATTTTGAATTGAGGCACACTAACTTCACAAAACTCCTTAAACTCATCCCTCTCACCTAAACAAAAAGAAAAATCATCTTTTATAATCATTTTCACCAAAGCCTCCCTAACTTGTTGTTGATCAAATTGCCAACAAGTTAATTTGTTTTCCTCTGAAATAGTACCTTTAGTGAAACTCAAAAAAGATTGTGACTTGTCTTTACCATTGTGAGCTTCTACTAATTCTTTTTTGCGTAGAAATTACCTACTAGTCTTTCTCAAGTATTTCCATAAACCCTAAGTACCTTGATCACTTTTTGCCAAGTATTATTTCCTACACCATATACAAGATGCCCTACCAGTTTCATTTCCCTCTAAATCAATTAATATCTCATAAGTTTTCCAAACATCCGACTTATACTTTTAATGAGCTTGAGGTTCAGATGTACCTTGACTTTCTTTTACAATTGGAATTGAAGAACCTGCCGTATCAATAAAAGGGTTCGTGAAAGGATGATGATTGGATTTACCAGAACTTTGATCATTTGAGATGTGATCATCTTCAATTTATTGTATTTTTCGTTTACCGCTGGATTGTGCCATCTGCATTTCCATTAATAAATATGATATGTTAAGCATAAATACAAATAAATATTTCAAACAAGCAAGCTCTACAAAACTGAATGTAACACATTCAGCCAACTCATTTGACCCAACCACAACACCACAACCAATACTCAACAAAACTGACTCAGACACATAATAATAATAATAATTAATCACTTAATTCTCGTCATAAAAACAAATCAAAAGGCTGGTGGAATCTGAGACATGGTGGAGGCAACCAGAAATGTGACGGGCAAGGGCTGGACCTAAATGAACATGGCTGGAATGACGTGAGGTGGCCTGGAACTCGTCGGAACTGCAATAGGTGCGTCGGGATTGGATGGGCAGTAGCAAAATTGGTGGCATCTTCATGTTATATATATATATATATATATATATATATATTCCTGGTTCTAGTATAGGTTTTTTAGGATGCGATGGTTCTCGGGATGGATTTTGCTTAAGATCTGGAACCATCCCAAAAGAAAATATACGTGACAGAACGGGACCGGAAACGTCAAAGTCAACGGATTTTCTCAGTTCCGATTCTTTCGGGACAAGGCTTCGTGTCGGGTCACGAATCTCCGATTCCCTTAAGCAGCCCTACTAGGTGCATATAATGTTAAATTAATAAACTCCCAAACCCCATAATGCCTAAATACATAAACCATTAAACTACTAAATACTATTTAATAATTAATAAATCAAATTTTTATTACTATTTTTATATTTTTAAATATTCATTTTAATTATTTATTAGTGTATTTATTTAGAAATATTTATTACAAAATAAATTATTAGTGAGACAGATCTAATTTAAATTAAATCGGCATCACTATATAATAAATAATAAATCTCATTTTTTTTTCATTATAATTTAAATATTCATTTTAATTATTTATTTGTTTATTTATATATAAATATTAATTACAAAATAAATTGAGTTGGACAAATATAATTTATATAAATTATTTTTCATCAAAAAATTATTGATAAACTTTTTTTTAAAAAAAAATTAAAAACACAAAATTATTATATAGAAATATATTTTGCTTTTCTTCTGAATCATTTTAGGTTTTGTAATTATATTTTAATTGATATCTATCTTATTAATAATAGATTATTAATTCATTTTTTGATCATTATTAGAATATTTATCAATAAAATTGTTTATATTAAATTTATAAGATATATAAATATAATGATTATTATAACTACTTATTGTATTCACATTTAAAAAAAATTTAAAAATTATTATATTTTCAAAGGTAATAACCTTTGAAAATATCAAAAAATGATAAAAATAAATTTTTTTATTATTTTATTTTTTTAATAAAATCTATAAACCACTAAATGCATACATAGTTAAATTAGTAAACTCCTAAACCTCATAATGCCTAAATACATAAACCATTAAACCTCTATATACTACTTAATTATTAATAAATCTAATTTTTATTTCTATTTATTATGATTTTAAATATTCATTTTAATTATTTATTATTTTATTTTTATAGAATTATTTATTACAAATTAAATTATGAGTGCGACATATATATTTTAATTAATTTATTTTTAATCAAAAAATATATATGCTTATAAAAGAATTACAAATTTAAAAATTAAAAATTATTATCCAGTAATATATTTTACTTTAATTTTGAATCAATTTGTGTTTTGTAAATATTTTTTAATTTATAACAATCTTTTTATTAATAGTTTATTAATTTAAATTTTGATCATTATTTTATTTCTATCAATAAAATTGTTTATATTGAATTTATATGATATATAATTATTAATATTATTATAACTAAATATTGGAGTCACATTTCAAAAAATTTTAATTATTATTATATTTTCAAAGTTTATGACCTATGAAAATGAGAAAAAATTGCAATTTTTTTTGTTATTTTATTGTTAAAATAAAACCTATAAACCACTAAATGCCTAAAAACATAAATTGCTAAACTCCTAAACGACAAAACCTCTAAATACTTAAACCATTAAATAGGTGTACATTAACAAAAAATCATAAATCTTAAATTAATTTTTATTAAGTATAATTTGAAATTTTTATTTTAATTATTTATAAATTTGTTTTTATAGAAATATTAATTACAAAATAAATTATTAGTGAGACAGATCTAATTTTAATTATTTATTTTTCATCAAAAAAAATATATATCCTTATAAAAATGGGCAAAATTTTAAAAACAAAAATTTATTATTTAGTAATAAATTTATTTTTATTTTGAAACATTTTAGATTTTGAAATTATATTTTAATTTATAACATTCCTATTAATAATAGTTTATTAATTTTTTATTGATCATTATTATAATATGTATTAATAAAATTATTTATATTGAGTTTACATTATATATAATTATTAATATTATTATTACTAAATATTATATTCACATTTTAAAAAAATTAAAAATTATTATATTTTTAAAGGTTATAACCTCCAAAAATTAAAAAAAATCAAAAAATTAAATTTTTTATTTTTCCATTCTTTAAATAAAAACTATAAATCACTTAAGGCATAAACACTTAATTGACTAAACCCCTAAACACCTAAATACTTAAAACATTAAAGAAGTATATCCAGAATAATAAATAATAAATCTATATTTTATTTATATTCATTATAATTTTAAATATTCATTTTAATTATTTATTAGTTTATTTTTATAGAATTATAAATTAAAAATAAATTATGTGGAAGACAAATATAATTTAAATAATTTACTTTTAATAACAAAAAATATAAACTTATAAAAAGAAGCAAAACATCAAAGAAAGTATTATTCTGTAATATATTTTACTTTGATTTTGAATAAATTTATGATTTGCAAATATATTTAAAATAATATCTATCATATTAATAATAGTTTATTATTTTATTTTTTTATCATTAATATAATATATTTCAATATACTTGTTTATATTGAATTTACATGATATATAATTATCAAGATTATCATAACTAAATATAGTATTCACATATAAAAAAAATTTAAAAATTGTAATATTTTAAAGTTTATAACCTTCAAAAATGAGAAAAAATAACAAAAATAAATTTTTTGTTATATCATTATTTAAATAAAACTTATAACCCATTAAATGCCTAAATACATAAATATCTAAACTCCTAACCCCTGAAGCCCCTAAATACTTTAACCTTTAAACTCGTAAACCTTAAATATAATTTAAATAATTTATAGAAATATTAATTACAAAATAAATTATGAGTGATATAAATATAATCTAAATAATATAATTTTCATAAAAAAAACATATAAGCTTATAAAATGATCCAAAACTCAAAAAATTATTATTTAGTAATAAATTTTACTTTGATTTTAAATAATTTTAGGTTTTTTAATTATATTTTAATTTATATCTCTCATATTAATATAGTTTATTAATTTAATTTTTGTTAATTGATATCATATCTATCAATAAAATTGTTTATATTTAGTTTATATTATATATAGTTATAATATTTATTTTTACTAAATATTATATTCACATTTTTAAAAAATTTTAAAATTATTATATTTTCAAATGTTATAACCTTTCAAATTTTTAAGAAATACCAAAAATAATTTTTTTTGTTATTTCATTGTTTGAATAAAAGCTATAAACCATTAAATGCCTAAATACTTAAATCAATAACTTCTGAATCTCGAAAACCATGAATAGATACATTTTTTTAAACATGTATATCCTAAATAATAAATAATAATTAATAAATCTCATTTTTATTTTTTTCAATATAATTTTAAATTTTCATTTTAATTATTTATTTATTTATTTTTATATAAATAATAATTAGAAAATAATTTATGAGTTACACAAATATAATTTATATAAATTATTTTTTATCAAAAAATTATAGATAAACTTTTTAAAAGATAAAAAAATGTTAAAACAAAAACTTATTGTATTGTAATATATTTTGCTTTGCTTCTGAATCATTTTAGGTTTTGTAAATATATTTTAATTGATATCTACCTTATTAATAATACATTATTAAGTTATTTTTTCATCAATATTAGAATATTTATCATAAAAATGTTTATTTTGAATTTATATGATATACAAATATAATGATTATTATAACTAAATATTGTATTCACTTTTGAAAAAAAATTTTAAAATTATTATATTTTCAAATGTTAAAACCTTTGAAAATGTGAAAAAATAAAAAAAAAATATTTTTTCTTTGTTATTCTACTATTTAAATAAAACATATACACCACTAAATGCCTAAGAATATAAATCACTAAACTACAATATTCCGATACCTCTATATAGATAATCCTTTAAATAGGTATACCCTAAATAATAATTAATACATTTTATTTTTATTTGTTTTAATTATAATTTCAAAAATTCATTTTGATTGTTTAGTTTTTTATTTTTATATATGTATTAATTATAAAATAAATTATGAGTTAAAAATATAATTTATAAAAATTATTTTTAATCAAAAAATTGATAAGCTTATAAAAAGAATAAAAATTTAAAAACAAATAATTATTATTTAGTAATATATTTTGCTTTAATTTTGAATCATTTTAGGTTTTGATATTATATTCATAATTGATTTTTAATTTATTTTTTTATAATTTTTATAATATCTATCAATAAAATTGTTTAAATTGAATTTATATGATATATAATTATTATGATTATTATTAATAAATATTGTATTCACTTTTGAAATGAATTTAAAAATTATTATATTTTTAAAGGTTATAATTTTAAAAAATGAGAATAAATAATAAAAATAAATTTTTAGTTATTTTATTTTTTAAATAAAACCTATAGACCATTAAATGCTTACTTACTTAAATTAGTAACCTCATAAACCCTAAATACATAAAGATTTTAACATCTATATACTACTTAAAAAATAATAAATCTCATTTTTATTTCTATTTATTAATATTCCTTTTAATTATTTATATTTTAATTTTTTAGAAAAATTAATTATAAAATAAATTTCGATTGAGACAAATATTATTTAAATTATTTATTCTTAATCAAAAAAAAATATAAGCTTATAAAAAGAAGAAAAAATTTAAAAATTAAATATTATTATTAAGTAATATATTTTGATTTGATTTTGAATCATTTTGTGTTATGTAAATATATTTTAATTAATATTTATATTATTAATATTCGTTTATTAATTTAATTTTTGATCATTATTATAACATCTATTATTAAAATTGTATATATTGAATTTATATGATATATAATTAGTAAGATTAATATAATTATACATAGTATTCACATTTCAAAAAATTTTCAAAATTATTTTATTTTCAAAGGTCATAACATTGGAAAATATAAAAAAATAATAAAAAAAATATTTTGTTATTTTAATTTTTAAATAAAACTTATAAACCACTAATTGCATACACAGTTAAATCAGTAAACTCATAAAGTTCGTAATGCCTAAATACACAGTTAAACCGCTATATGCTACTTATTAATTAAGAAATCTAATTTTTATTTCAATTTATTATTATTTTAAATATTCATTTTAATTATTTATAAGTTTATTTTTATAGAAAAATTTATTACAAAATAAATTATGAGTGTGACAAATATATTTTAAATAATTTATATTTTATCAAAAAAATATATACGTTATTAAAGAAATAAATATTAAAAAATTAAAAATTATTATCCAGTAATACTTTTTCTTTAATTTTGAATCAATTTGGGTTTTGTAAATATTTTTTAATTAATATTAATCTTTTTATTAAAAGGTTATTAACTTAATTTTTGATAATTATTATAATATATATCAATAAAATTGTTTATTTTGAATTTATATGATATATAATAATTAAAATTATTATAACTAAATATTGTATTCACTTTTCAAAAAATTTTAAATATTATTATATTTTCAAAGGTTATAACCTATGAAAATGACAAAAAATTATTATAGTAAATTAAAATTTATTTATCAGTTTATTTGACAAATTTTAAAATGTATAACTTTTGAAAATATAATAATTTTAAAATTTTTTAAAAATGTTTATACAATATTTAGTAATAATAATTATTATAACTATATATAATATTAACAAAATATAAACAATTTTATTGATAGATATTATATCAATTATAAAAAAAAATTAATAAACTATTATTAATATGATACATATAAATTAAAATATAATATTCAGTAATAATAATCTTAATAATTATATATAATGTTAACTCAATATATATAATTTTATTAATAGATATTATAGAAATGATCAATAAAAAATTAATAAACTATTATTAAAAATAATGATATAAATTAAAATATAATTGCAAAATCTAAAATGATTCAAAATATAAATAATATATATTTCTAAATAATTAATTTTTGTTTTTAAAATTTTGCCTCTTTTTATAAGGATAAATATTTTATTTGATGAAAAATAAATTATTTAAATTAGATATGTCTTACTAATAATTTATTTTGTAATTAATATTTGTATAAAAAATCTGATAAATAATTAAAATAAAAATTTTAAAATATACTAAATAAAAATTAAATTAAGATTTATGATCTTTTATTAATGTACACCTGTTTAATAGTTTAAGTATTTAAAGGTTTTTTCATTTCAGAGTTTAGCATTTTATGTTTTTAGGTATTTAATGGTTTATAGATTTTATTTAAACAATAAAATAACAAAAAAAATTTGTACTTTTTTTTCATTTTCATAGGTTATAACTTTTGAAAATATAATAATATATAAAATTTTTTGTAATGTGAATACAATATTTAGTTATAATAATATTAATAATTATATATCATATAAATTTAATATAAACAATTTTATTGATAGATAATATAATAATGATCAAATTTAAATTAATAAACTATTAATAAAAAGATTGATATTAATTAAAAAATATTTACAAAACCCAAATTGATTCATAATTAAAGTAAAATATATTACTGGATAATAATTTTTAATTTTTAATTTTTAAATTTTTACTTCTTTTATAAGCATATATTTTTTTGATTAAAAATAAATTAATTAAAATATATATGTCGCTCTCATAATTTAATTTGTAATAAATATTTCTATAAAAATAAACTAATAAATAATTAAAATGAATATTGTAAATTATAATAAATAGAAATAAAAATTAGATTTATTAATTATTAAGTAGTATATAGCGGTTTAATGGTTTATGTATTTAGGCATTATGAGGTTTATGAGTTTACTGATTTAACTATGTATGCATTTTGTGGTTTATAGGTTTTATTAAAAAACTAAAATAATAAAAAATTTATTTTTATTATTTTTTTATATTTTCAAAGGTTATATAACCTTAGAAAATATAATAATTTTTAATTTTTTTTAATGTGAATACAATATTTAGTTATAATAATCATTATATTTATATATCATATAAATTAAATATAAACAATTTTATTGATAAATATTCTAATAATGATCAAAAAATAAATTAATAATCTATTATTAATAAGATAGATATCAATTAAAATATAATTACAAAACCGATAATGATTCATAAGCAAAGCAAATTATATTACAATATAATAAATTTTTGTATTGAAATTTTTTTTACTTTTAAAAAGTTTATGAATAATTTTTTGATTAAAAAAAATTTATATAAATTATATTTGTCTATCACAATTTATTTTGTAATTAATATTTAAATATAAATAAACAAATAAATAATTAAAATAAATATTTAAAATTATAATGAAAAAAAATGAGATTTAATATTTATTATTTAGGGACATCGGTTTAATTTAAATAAGATGAGTCTCACTAATAATTTATTTTGTAATTAATATTTCTATAAAATAAATTGATAAATAATTAAAATAAAAATTTAAAATTATACTGAATAAAAATTAAAATAAATTTATGATTTATTATTAATGTATACTAGTTTAATGATTTAAGTAATTAGAAGATTTGTTGTTAAAAGTTTAGCGATTTATGTTTTTAGGCTTTTAGTGGTTTATAGGTTTTATTTAAAAAAATAAAATAACAAAAAAAATTTCTATAATTTTGTATCATTTTCATAGGTTATTACATTTGAAAATATAATAATATTTAAAATTTATTGAAATTTTAATACAATATTTTGTTATAATATTATTAATAATTATATATCATATAAATTTAATATATATAATTTTATTGATAGATATTATAATAATGATCAAAAATTAAATTTATAAACTATTAATATTAAGATAGATATTAATTAAACAATATTTACAAAACTCAAATTGATTCAAAATTTAAGTCACTTATATTACTTGATAATAATTTTTAATTTTTAAATTTATACTTCTTTTATAAGCGTATATTTTTATTAGATAAATAATATATATTTTAAATGATAATTGTCCCACTCATAATTTATTTTGTAATAAATATTCCTAAATAAATACACTAATAAATAATTAAAACGAATATTTAAAAATATAATATATAGTAATAAAAATTAGATTTATTTATTATTTAGTATTTAGCGGTTTAATGGTTTATGTATTTAGGCATTACGGGGTTTAGGAGTTTACTGATTTAACATTATGAGCATTTAGTAGGGCTGCTCGCGGGACTCTGAGATTCATGATCCGACCCGAAGTCTTGTCCCGAAAGAATCAGGACTGAGAAAATCAGTTGACTTTTACTTTTCCCGTCCCATTCTTTCACATATTTTATCTTTTGGGACGGTTCCGGATCTTTATCAATATCCATCCCGAGAACTATTTCATCCTAAAAAACCGATACTAGAACCATGAATATATATATATATATATATATATATATATATATATATATATATATATATATAACACGAAGATGCCACCAATTCCGCTACTGCCTATCCAATTCCGATGCACCTATTGCTGTTTCGACGAATTCCAGGCTACCTCATGCCGTTCCCGTCATGTTCAGTTAGGTCCAGCCATTGTCCGTCTCACTTCAAGTTGCCTCCATCGTGTCTCAAATGCAACCAGCTATTTGGTTTGTTTTTCTGACAAGAATTGAGTGATTAATTATTATTATTATTATATGACTCAGTCATTTTTGTTGGGTATTGGGTGTGGTGTTGTGGTTGGGCCGAATGTGTGGGCCGAATGTGTTATAGTTAGTTTTGTAGAGCTTGCTTGTTTGAAATATTTATATGTATTTATGCTTAACATATCATATTAATTAATGGTAATGCAGATGGCACAATCCAGCGGTAAATGAAAAATACAATAAATTGAAGATGATCACCTCTCAAATGATCAAAGTACTGGTAAATCCAATCATCATCCTTTCACGAACCCTTCTATTGTTACGACAGGTTCTTCAATTACAATTGTAAAAGAAAGTCAAGGTACATTTGAACCTCAAGCTCATAAAAAGTATAAGTCTGCTGTTTGGGAAACTTATGAGATATTAGTTGATTCAGCGGGAAATGAAACTGGTATGGCATCTTGTATATGGTGTAGGAAAGAATACCTAGAAAAAAGTGATCAAGGTACTTCGGGTTTATGTAAATACTTTAGAAAGACTTGTGTGAAATTTATACAAAAAAAAAGAATTTTTAGAAGCTCACAAAGGAAAGAGAAGTCACAATCTTTGTTGAGTTTCACTAAAGGTACTAGTTCAGAGGATAGCAGATTAACTTTTTGACAATTTGATCAACAACTAGTTAAGGAGGATTTAGTGAAAATGAACATAAAAGATGAATTGCCTTTTTGTTTTGGTGAGAGGGATGAGTTTAATGAGTTTTGTGAAGTTAGTGTGCCTCAATTTAAAATTCCAGCTACGTACTCTGTATTGAGGGATTGTTTTTCTTTGTTTGTGAAGAAAAAGAAGAAATTATTTGATAGCATATCATATCATTGTTGTATAGTTTCATTGACTGCCGACACTTGGACTAGCATTCAGAATTTGTCTTATATATGTTTGACTGTTCATTTCATTGATTCTCAATAGAATATGCATAAAAGGCTTTTGAACTTTTGCGTAATTAAAAATCATTCTGGAGTTAATATTAGAAATGCTTTTGAGTTTTGCATGAATGATTGGGGTTTGAGAAAGTTGATGTTCATTACTGTTGACAATGCATCAAATAATGATGTTGAATTTGAACAATTGAAAAAAAGGCTTGTGAAGAAAAGTGTTGTACCTTTGAGGGGCGAGCATTTTTATATGAGATGTTGAGCTCATTTCCTAAACTTAATTGTGAGAGATGGCATTGCAGTAGTTGAGGGTGCTATTCAAAAAATTAGAGGTGTGGTGAAATATGTGAGGAGCAGTACTAAAAGATTAGATATGTTTAAGTTATGTGTTGAAGAAGCAAACTTGACATATAGATCTTCATTACATATAGATTGTCCTACAAGATGAAATTCAACTTATTTGATGCTACAAACTGATATAAAATATCAAAAAGACTTTAATAAGTTGGAGGACAAAGACAAAAGGTTTTTGAAGGAGTTTGGTTCAAACATTCCAACTGAGAGAGACTAAACAAACACCAAAATTTTGGCACGTTTCTTGAAAACTTTTTATGAGGTAACTTGTAAATTTTCTGGCTCATTATATTCTACCTCTAGTGTTTATTTTCCTCAGATTATTCAAATTTTGAAAAAAATTGAGCTTTGTGAAAATAGAAGAGATACAATGATGTCTGAAATGGGTATGAAAATGAGGCATAAATTCAACAAATATTGGGGTTCTCTTTATTCAACAAATATTATGCTTTTTGTAGCAGTAGTGTTGGATCCTAGATATAAGCTCAAATATCTCAAGGTTATGTACACTTGGCATTATGGAAAGGAATTGGCTAAAAATTGGGTGAAAAAGGTTATTAATGCTTTAAATGAGATGATGGATGATTATAAAGATTTAAATGAAGATGAATCAAAAGAAGATGATTTCTCTTCTAATGTGTTGAAGAAAAATTATGATTTCTTTGATGGTAGTGATACTTATGTTGATAATTTTTTTCGTTGAATTGGAGAAAGAACAAGAAGTTGCGGATTTTGAAGAGTTGGATAGGTACTTGGAGGATGAACTTGAAAAAAATAGAATTGATTTTGATCTTCAAAACTAGTGGATGGTAAATGAGGTTAGGCATCCTTCTTTGGAAAATGTAGCAAAGGATGTATTTTCTATCCAAGCATCTTTTGTGGCCTATGAATCTACATTTAGCACTGGGGGGAGAACTTTAGAAAAATATAGGAGTTCTTTAACACCTATTACAGCTGAAGTTCTCAGATGTCTACAAGATTGGTTGAGAAGCTCAAACAAAATTATTAAAATTGAAGAATTAGTTCAAGACTTTGATGATAATGAATCAGCTTAGTATACAAATCTTGTTAATTTTAATTTCATTTTTTCTTATTTTATTCATTCAATTTAATAAAAATATGGTTCAATTACAATTTTTAGAGGGGTCTCATGATCCAAATATTCTTCCAAATATAGTTGGCCAACTAAATTTGGAATGGGTGTATTAAATTTTATAAGGTTATATTTTGTTTTTTTATTACTCTTTCATCTTAGAAATTTATGTCTACATGATTAACACGTTTTCATCTTTGGTTGTCCTTCTACAGTGGAGAAAGAAAAGGGAGGAGTTGTAGAAGAGATAATTAATTGGGTTTGGATTTTTGTTGCTGTTCCGGGATGGACATTTGAAATGATTATTATTATGGTTGTTATTAGTTGTATTTTTTTTGTTATATTAAGCTGCCTAATTTTAGAAATTACTTAAGTAGTAATCGCTGCTACCAATGTTTGTGGTCATCTTAAGCTATTACTTAATATTTTAAGTAATTGTTTAAAAAATGTAGTATTGCTATAATGGTTAACTATTACTCGGCTGAATAATGCCAACTTGTGACAAAATAATGAACTAAATTAAGCACACAACTCAGTCCCATTCTATTTAACATTTCTATCCTTTTCTGCACATCAAAGCTTTTGACAAGGTAAATGAACTCATTTGCGGTATTCAGCCTATTTGACAAAACAAAATTGGCCCTATTTGAGTTTGAAAGATACATAACGAAGGAATGATAAATGGTACAACAAAAGGTTTCGACATGAACTAACATGGCCGGTTTGAAGAAAATAAATTAAAAAAAAACGTCTGTACTCCATTCTATCCTGGAACCGTTTTATCCTACCCAAAATCCCGATCTCCGTCCCTTCCCGTCCAGATATTTTCAACCTATGGGACGGGTCTCAATCTTCAAAAAAAATATCGGAACTGGGGGAAGGGACTAGAGATTTGTAATCTCCATTCCGTTCCGTCCCATGAGCACCCCTAGCATTTTATTTAAAAAATAAAATAACAAAAAATTTAATATAACCTTTGAAACTATAACAGTTTTTAAAATTTTTTTAAAATGTGAATACTATATTTAGTTATGATAATCTTAATAATTATATATCATGTAAATTCAATATAAACAATTATATTGATATATATTATAATAATGATCACACAAAAGATTAATAAACAATTATTAATAAGATTAATATTATTTAAAATATATTTAGAAAACCTAAATTGATTCAAAATCAAAGTGAAATATTTTACTAAATATTAATTTTAAATTTTTAAATTTTTGTATCCATTTATAAGCATATATATTTTTTGATGAAAAATAAATTATTTAAATTATATTTGTCTAACTATTAATTTATTTTTTAATTTATATTTCTATAAAAATAAACTAATAAAATATTAAAATGTATATTTAAAATTATAATGAATACTAATAAAAAAGAGATTTATGATTTATTATTTAGGGTATACCTATTTAATGGTTTAAGTTTATTGTTGTTTTTGGGTTAATGAATTTATAGATTTATATGTTTACACATTTAGGTTTTATTTATTGATATATAGGTTTTATTTAATCAATGAAATAAAAAAAATTTATTTTTATGAATTTTCGTGATTTTCAAAGCTTATAACCTTTGAAAATATAATAATTTTTTAATAGTTCTAAAATATGAATACAATACTTAGTTATAATAATCTTAATAATTATATTTGATGTAAATTCAATATAAAAAATTTTATTAATATATATTATTTTGATGATCAAAAAATAAATTAATATACTATTATTAATAAGACAGATATTAATTAAAATATATTTGCAGAACTCAAAATAATTCAAAATAAAAGTAAATTATATTAATAATTAAAATTTTAAATTTTTGAAATTTCGTTTATTTTTATAAGCTTATATTTTTTTTATAAAAAATAATTTATTTAAATTATATATGTCTCACTCATTATTTATTTTGTAATTAATATCTATAAAAATAATCTAAAAAATAATTAAAATGAATATTTAAAATTATATTGAATACAAATAAAAATGATATTTATTATTTATTATTTAGGTTATATAGGTTTAATGGTTTAAGTATTTAGGGGGTTTTGGGGCTTAGGAGTCTAGAGATTTAAATATTTAGGCATTTAGTAGTTAATAAGTTTTATTTAAATAATAAAATAATAAAATAATAAAATAATAAAATAATAAAATAATAAAATAATAAAATAATAAAATAATAAAATAATAAAATAATAAAATAATAAAATAATAATTTTTGTTATTTTTTATCATATTTGAAGGTTATAACCTTTAAAAATATAATAATTTTTAAATTTTTTTCAAATATAAATATAATATTTAGTAATAATAATCTTAATAATTATAAGACATTTAAATTTAATATAAGTAATTTTATTGTTAGATACTTATAAAATTGATCAAATAATATATTAATAAATTATTCTTAATAAGATTGATAGCAAGTAAAATATAATTTAAAAACCTATATATAATGATTCAAAATCAAAGTTAAATATATTACTAAAAATAAATTATTAAAATTATAGTTGTATTTCTCATTATTTATTTTGTAATTAATATTTCTATACCAAATAAACTAATAAATAATTAAAATGAATATTTAAAATTATAATGAATACAAATTAAAATGATATTTATTATTTATTATATGTGGTATCCTGGTTTAATGGTTTGATTATTTAGGAGTTTTGTCGTTTAGGAGCTTAACAATTTATGTTTTTTTGTATTTAGTGGTTTTTTGGTTTTATTTATATAATAATAATAATAATTTTTTTTATATTTTTTATGATTTTGAAAGGTTATAACCTTTAAAAATAAAATAATTTTTAAATTTGTGTGAAATGTGATTACTATGTATAATTATATTACTCTTACTAATTATATATCATATAAATTCAATATAAACAATTTTAATGATAGATAATATAATAATGATCAAAAATTAAATTAATAAACAAAATTAATAATATAAATATTAATTAAAATATATTTACATAACACAAAATGATTCAAAATCAAATCAAAATATATTAGTAAATAATAATATTTAATTTTTAAATTTTTTCTTCTTTTTATAAGCTTATATTTTTTTGATTAAAAATAAATTATTTAAATAATATTTGTCTCACTCGAAATTTATTTTGTAATTAATTTTTCTAAAAATTTAACTATAAAGAATTAAAATGAATATTTAAAATTATAATAAATAGAAATAAAAATGAGATTTATTATTTATTAAGTAGTATATTGATGTTAAAATGTTTATGTATTTAGGGGTTTCGGGGTTTATTAGCTTACTAATTTAAGTAAGTAAGCATTTAATGGTCTATAGGTTTTATTTAAATAATAAAATAACTAAAAATTTATTTTTATTATTTTTTCTCATTTTTTAAGATTATAACATTTGAAAAAATAATAATTTTAAAATTTTTTTCAAAAGTGAATACAATATTTATATATAATAATCATAATAATTATATATCATATAAATTCAATATAAACAATTTTATTGATAGATATTCTAATAATTATCAAAAAAATAAATTAAAAATCTATTATGAATAAGATTGAGATTACTTAAAATATAATATAAAAACCTAAAATAATTCAGAATCAAAGAAAAATATTATACTAAATAATTATTATTTGTTTTTAAATTATTATTCTTTTTATAAGCTTATCAATTTTTTGATTAAAAATAATTTTTATAAATTATATTTTTAACTAATAATTTATTTTTGAATTAATACATATATAAAAATAAAAAACTAAACAATCAAAATGAATTTTTTAAATTATAATGAAAACAAATAAAACTGAAATTTATTAATTATTATTTAGGGTAAACTGATTTAAAGGATTATCTATATAGAGGAATCAAGATTTTGTAGTTTAGTGATTTAAATGCTTAGGCATTTAGTTTTGTATAGGTTTTATTTAAACAATAGAATAACAAAGATAAAATATTCTTTTTTTATTTTTTCATATTTTCAAAGATTATAACCTTTGAAAATATAATAATTTTTAAATTTTTTTCAAAAGTGAATACACTATTTAGTTATAATAATCATTATATTTATATATCATATAAATTCAATAAAAACATTTTTATTGGTAAATATTCTAATAACGATGAAAAAATAGCTTAATAATCTATTATTAATAAGATAGATATCAATTAAAATATAATTACAAAACCTGAAATGATTCAGAAGCAAAGCAAAATATATTACTATATAATAATTTTTGTTTTGAAATTTTTTTTTCTTTTAAAAAGTTTATCTATAATTTTTTTATGAAAAATAATTTACATAAATTATATTTGTGTAACTCATAAATTATTTTGTAATTAATATTTATAAAAAATAAACCAATAAATAATTAAAATGAATATTTAAAATTATAATTAAAATAATGAGATTTATTATTTATTATTTAGTATATACCAGTCTAATTTAATTTAGATCTGTCTTACTAATAATTTATTTTGTAATTAAAATTTCTCTAAAAATAAAATGAAAATTAAATAAAATAAAAATTTAAAATTATATCGTATAAAAATTAAAATGATATTTATGATATTTTATTAATGTATACTAGTTTAATGGTTTAAAGATTTAGAGGTTTTGTCTTTTAGGATTTAGTAATTTAGGTTTTTAGGCATTTAGTGGTTATTGGTTTTATTTAATCAATAAAATAATTTTATTGATAGATATTATAATAATGATCAAAAATTAAATTAATAAACTATTAATAATAAGATAGATATTAATTAAAAAATATATACAAAACCCAAATTGATTCAAAATTAAAGTAAAATATATTACTGGATAATAATTTTTAATTTTTAAATTTTTACTTCTTTTATAAAAAATATATATTTTTTTTGATTATAAATAAATTATTTAAATTATATTTGTCGCACACATAATTTATTTTATAATAAATATTTCTATAAAAATAAACTAATAAATAATTAAAATGAATATATAAACTATAATAAATAGATATTAAAATTAGATTTATTAATTATTATGTATTATATAGCAGTTTAATGGTTTATGTATTTAGGTATTATGGGGTTTAGGTTTTTACTGATTTAATTGTGTATGCATTTATTTGTTTATAGGTTTATTTAAAAAATAAAATAACAAAACATTTATTTTTATTATTTTTTGATATTTTAAAAGGTTATAACATTTGAAAATATAATAATTTTGAAATTTTTTTTAAAAGAGAATTCAATATTTAGTTATAATAATAATTATATTTATATATCATATAAATTCAATATGAACAATTTTATTGATAAATATTCTAATAATGATCAAAAAATAAATTAATAAACAATTATTAATAAGATAGATATCATTTAAAATATAATTACAAAATCTAAAATGATTCAGGAGGGCAAAATATATTACTATATAATAAATTTTAGTTTTTAAATTTTATATTCTTTCTATAAGTTTATCTATATTTTTCAATGAAAAATATTTTATATAAATTATATTTGTCTTACTCATAATTTATTTTGTAATTAATATTTATATAATAATAAACGAATAAATAATTAAAATGAATATTTTAATTATAATGAAAGAAATAATATTGATATTTATTATTTATTATTTAGGGTATACTTGTTTAAAAGGATTAACTTCTTAGGGTTTTATAGATTTAGGAGTTATTGATTTAAGTGTTTAGGCAGTTAGTGGTTTATAGGATTTATTTAAACAATGAAATAACAAAAAAATTATTTTTGATATTTTCTTACATTTTCAAAGGTTATAACCTTTGAAAATATGATATTTTAAAATTTTTTAAAAATGTGAATACAATATTTTGTCATAAAAATCATTAAAATTATATATAATCTAAACAAAATATAAAGAATTTTATTGATAGATATTAAATCAAATATCAAAAAATCAATTAATATGCAACTATTAATATGATAGATATAAATTAAAATTTAATTACAAAAACTAAAATAATTAAAAATATAAGTAAATTTATTACTAAATAAAAATTTTTGTTCTTTAGTTTTTGGCTCATTTTATAAGATTATATTTTTTTTGATTTAAATAATTTATTTAAATTATATTTGTATCACTACTAATTTATTTTGTAATTAATATTTCAATAAATTATTTAAATTATATTTAAGGTTTACGAGTTTAAAGGTTTAAGGTTTATGAGTTTAGAGATTTATGTGTTTATGTATTTAAAGGTTTATAAGTTTTATTTAAACAATGATATAACAAAAAATTTATTTTTTGTTATTTTTTCTGATTTTTAAAGGTTATAACCTTTGAAAATATAACAATTTTTAAATTTTTTTAAAATGGGAATACTATATTTAGTTTTGATAATATTGATAATTATATATCATATAAATTCAATATAAAAATTTATATTGATAGATATTATACTAATGATCAAAAAATAAATTAATAAACTATTATAAATAAGATAGATATTATTTAAAATATATTTGCAAAACTTAAATTTATTCAAAATCAAATTAAAATAAATTATTAAATAATAATTTTTTGAAGTTTTGCTTCTTTTTATAAGTTTATATTTTTTGTTCTTAAAAGTATATTATTTAAATTATATTTGTCTTCCTCATAATATATTTTGTAATTTATACTTCTATAAAAATAAACTAAAAAATAATTAAAATGAATATTTAAAATTATAAAGAATACAAATAAAAGTGAGATTTATTATTTATTATTCAGAATATACAGTGTTAATGGTTTAGGTATTTAGGTGTTTTGGGGTTTAGTGATTTAAGTGTTTATGCCTTTAGTGATTTATAGTTTTTAATTTATATTTAGTTATAATAATCTTAATAATTATATATAATTTAAACTCAATATAAATAATTTTATTAATAGATATTATAATAATGATCAATAAATAATTTATAAACTATTATTAAAAAGAATGATATAAATTAAAATATAAATGCAAAATCTAAAATGATACAAAATCAAAATAAAATATTTTACTAAATAATAAATTTTTGTTTTTAAAATTGTGCCTATATTTATAAGCTTATATATTTTTTGATGAAATATAAATTATTTAACTTATATTTGTCTCACTAATAATTTATTTTGTAATTAATATTTCTATAAAAATAAAGTGATAAATAATTAAAATAAAAATTTAAAATTATACTGAATAAAAATTAAAAAGAGATTTATGATTTATTATTAATGCATACCAGTTTAATGATTTTGAGAATTAAAATTTTCAGAAATGTGAATACAATATTTAGTTATAATATTATTAATAATCATACATCATATAAATTCAATATAAACAATTTTATTGATAGTTATTATAATAATCATCAAAAATTAAATTAATAAACTAATAATAATAAGATAGATATTCATTAAAAAATATTTACAAAACCCAAATTAATAGAAAATTAAAGTAAAATATATTAGTGAATAATAATTTTTAATTTTTAAATTTTACTTCTTTTATAAGCATATATATTTTCTTTGATTAAAAATAAATTATTTAAATTATATTTGTCTTACTCATAATTTATTCTGTAATAAATATTTTTATAAAAATGAACAAATAAATAATTAAATGAATATTTAAAATTATAATAAATAAAATAAAAATTAGATATATTAGTTATTATGTATTATATAGTGGTTTAATGGTTTATGTATTTAGGTATTACGGGGTTTAGAAGTATACTGATTTAATTGTGTATGCATTTAGTGGTTTATAGGTTTTATTAAAAAAATAAAATAACTAAAAATTTATTTTTATTATTTTTTGATATTTTCAAAGGTTATAAACTTTGAAAATATAATAATTTTTATATTTTTTTCAAAAGTGAATTCAATATTTAGTTATAATAATCATTATATTTATATATCATATAAATTCAATTTAAACTATTATAGTGATTAATATTCAAATAATGATCAAAAAATAAATTAATAATCTATTATTAATAAGAGAGATATCAATTAAAATATAATTACAAAACATAAAATGATTCATAAGCAAACCAAAATATATTACTATATAATAATTTAATGTTTTGTAATTTTTTTTATTTTAAAAAGTTTATCTATATTTTTTGATTAAAAATAATTTACATAAATTATATTTTTCTAACTCATAATTTATTTTTTAATTAATATTTATATAAAAATAAACAAATAAATAATTAAAATGAATATTTAAAATTATAATGAAAAAAAATGAGATTTATTGTTTATTATTTAGGGTATAACTGTTTAATTTAAATTATATCTGTCTCACTAATAATTTATTTTGTAATTAATATTTCTATAAAAATAAACTGATAAATAATTAATATAAAAATTTAAAATTATACTTAATAAAAATTAAAATGAGATTTATTATTTATTATTAATGTATACCATTTTAATAGTTTAAGTATTTAAAGGTTTTCTCGTATATGTGTTTAGCGATTCATGTTTTTAGGCATTTAGTGGTTAATAGATTTTATTTAAACAATAAAATAACAAAAAAAATTTGTAATATTTTGTCATTTTAATAGGTTATAACCTTTGAAAATATAATAATATTTAAAATTTTTTGAAATGTGAATAGAATATTTAGTTATAATAATTTTAATAATTATATATTATATAAATTCAATATACACAATTTTATTGATAGATATTATAATAATGATCAAAAATTAAATTAATAAACTATTAATAATAAGATAGATATTAATTAAAAAATATTTACAAAACCGAAATTGATTCAAAATTAAACTAAAAAATATTATTGGATAATAATTTTTAATTTTTAAATTTTTACTTCTTTTATAAGCGTTAATATTTTTTTTATTAAAAATAAATTATTTAAATTATATTTGTCGTACTCATAATTTATTTTGTAATAAAAATTTATATTAAAATAAAGTAATAAATAATTAAAATGAATATTTAAAATTATAATAAATTTAAATAAAAATTAGATTTCTTAATTATTAAGTAGTATATAGCGGTTTAATGGTTTGTGTATTTAGCCATTACGGGCTTTAAAAGTTTACTGATTTAACTGTGTATGCATTTAGTGGTTTATAGGCTTTATTTAAAAATTAAAATATCAAAATTGTTTTTAATTATTTTTTTATATTTTCAAAGGGTATTACCTTTGAAAATATAATAATTTTTAAATTTTTTTCAAATGTAAATTCGATATTTAGTTATAATAATCATTATATTTATATATCATCTAAATTCAATATAAACAAAATTTTTGATAAATATTCCACTAATGATAAAAAAATAAATTAATAATCCATTATTAATAAGATAGATATTAATTAAAATATAATTACTAAACCTATAATGATTCAGAAGCAGAGCAAATTATATTACTATATAATATATTTTTGTTTTTAAATTTTTTTTCTTTTAATAAGTTTATCTATATTATTTTGATAAAAAATAATTTATATAAATTATATTTGTTTAACTCATAATTTATTTTTTAATTATTATTTATATAAAAATAAACAAATAAATAATTAAAATTAATATTTAAAATTATAATTAAAAAAAGAGATTTATTTTTATTATTTAGGGTATACCAGTTTAATTTAAATTATATCGTTCTCACTAATAATTTATTTTTTAATTAATATTTCAATAAAAATAAACTAATAAATAATTAAAATAAAAATATAAAATTATATTGAATAAAAATTAAAATGAGATTTATGAATTATTATTAATGTATACATGTTTAATATTTTAAGTATTTCGAGGTTTTGTCGTTTAGGTTTTTAGAAATTTTTGTTTTTAGGCATTTAGTGGTATATTGGTTTTGTTTAAACAATGAAATAATAAAAAAATTATTTTTGATATTTTTTCACATTTTCAAAGTTTATAACCTTTGACAATATAATAATTTTAAAATTTTTTAAAAATGTGAATACAATATTTTGTAATAATAATGATTATAATTATATATAATATAAACTAAATATAAACAATTTTATTGATCGATATGATATCAATTATCAAAAAATAAATTAATATGTTATTATTATTATGATGGATATAAATTAAAATATAATTGCAAAACCTAACATTATTCAAAATCCAAGTAAAATTTATTACTAAATAAAAATTTTTGTTTATTAGTTTTTGCTTCTTTTTATAAGCTTATATATTTTTTTGATGAAAAATGAATTATTTAAATTATATTTGTATCACACATAATTTATTTTGTAATTAATTATTTAAATTATTTAAATTTATTTTGTAATTTATTTGCTAATTATTTAAATTATTTAAATTATATTTAAGGTTTACGAGTTTAAAGGTTTATGTATTTAGGGTCTTTTGTGTTTAGGAGTTTAGATGTTTAAGTGTTTAGGCATTTAGTGGTTTATAAGTTTTATTTAAACAATGATATAGCAAAAAATTTAATTTTTTTATTTTTTCTAATTTTTAAAGATTATATCATTTTAAAATATAATAATTTTTAAATTTTTTTTATATGTAAATATAATATTTATTTATAATAATCCTCATAATTATAATTCATTTAAATTCAATATAAATAATTATATTGCTAGATATTATAATTATGATGAAAAAATAAATTAATAAACTATTATTAATAAAATAGTTATTATTTAAAAAGTATTTGCAAAAACTAAATTTATTCAAATCAAAGTAAAAAATATTACTAAATAATAATTGTTTTAATGTTTTGCTTCTTTTTATAAGTTTATATTTTTTGTTTTTAAAAGAAAATTATTTAAATTATATTTGTCTTCCACATAATTTATTTTTAATTTATAATTCTATAAAAATAAACTAATAAATAATTAAAATGAATATTTAAAATTATAATGAATACAAATAAAATTGAGATTTATTATTTATTATTCAGGATATACCGGTTTTAATGGTTTAAGTATTTAGCTGTTTTTTGGTTTAGGAGTTTAGTGATTTAATTGTTTAGACCTTTTGTGATTTAATTGTTTTAACCTTTAGTGATTTATAGTTTTTATTTAAAGAATGAGAAAACAAAAAATTTAATTTTGTATTTTTTTTTAATTTTTGAAGGTTGTAACCTTTGAAAATATAATAATTTTAATTTTTTTAATGTGAATGTAATATTTAGTTATAATAATCTTAATAATTATATATAATTTAAACTCAATATAAATAATTTTATTGAAAGATATTATAATAATGATCAATAAATAAATTAATAAACTTTTATTCATAAGAATGATATAAATTAAAATATAATTGTAAAATCTAAAATGATTCAAAATCAAAATAAGATATATTATTAAATAATAAATTTTTATTTTTAAAATTGTGACTCTTTTTATAAGCATTTTTTTTGATGATAAAATAAATTATTTAAATTATATGTCACACTAATAATTTAATTTGTAATTAATATTTCTATAAAAATAAACTAATAAATAATTAAATTGAATATTTAAAATTATAATGAATACTAATAAAACTGTGATTTATGATTTATTATTTAGATAATGCTAATTTAATGTATTAAGTATTTATAGGCTTCGGGGTTTAGGAGTTTTGTCATTTTAGTATTTAGTCATTTAATGGTTTATAGGTTTTATATAAAAAATAAAATAACAAAAAAATTATTTTTGTTATTTTTTCTAATTTTTGAAGGTTATAACCTTAGAAAATATAATAATTTTTAAATTTTTTTTAAAAGTGAATACAATATGAAGTTATAATAATCATAATAATTATATATAATATAAATTCAATATAAACTATTTTAATGATATTTATTATAATAATAATCATAAAAAAGTAATAATCAATTATTTATAAGATAAATATTGTTTAAAATATATTTGCAAAACCTAAAATGACTCAAAATCAAAGTGAAATATTTTACTAAATATTAATTTTAAATTTTTGTATCCATTTATAACCCTATATATTTTTTGATGAAATATTTAAATTATTTAAATTATTTAAATTTTTGTATCCATTTAAAAATAAATTATTTAAATTATTTTTGTCTCACTAATAATTTATTTTTTAATTTATATATCTATAAAAATAAACTAATAAATAATTAAAATGTATATTTAAAATTTTAATGAATACTAATAAGAATGAGATTTATGATTTATTATTAAGGGTATAATTATTTAATTGTTTAACGTTTTTGTGGTTTTGGGGTTAAGGAGTTTATTGATTTATATGTTTACACATTTTTGTGTTTATAGGTTTTATTTAATCAATGAAATAACACAAACTTTATTTTTATGAATTTTCGTGATTTTCAAAGGTTATAACCTTTAAAAATATAATAATTTTTTAATAGTTCTAAAATATGAATACAATACTTAGTTATAATAATATTAATAATTATATTTGTTGTA
Organism: Sapria himalayana; assembly: GCA_029783825.1. NCBI lineage: Eukaryota > Viridiplantae > Streptophyta > Magnoliopsida > Malpighiales > Rafflesiaceae > Sapria > Sapria himalayana. Next base: position 115,644 of record JAREIK010001910.1, read on the forward strand.
GATTCAATATAAAAAATGTATTAATATATATTATAATAATGATCAAAAAATAAATTAATAAACTTTTATTAATAAGATAGATATTAATTAAAATATATTTGCAAAACCCAAAATAATTCAAAATCAAAGTAAATTATATTACTAAATAAATTTTAAATTTTGAAATTTTGTTTATTTTTATAAGCTTATTATTTTTTTCATAAAAAATAATTTATTTAAATTATATTTGTCTCACTCATTATGTATTTTGTAATTAATATTTCTATAAAAATAAACTAACAAATAATTAAAATGAATATATAAAATTATAATGAATACTAATAAAAATGAGATTTATCATTTATTATTTAGGTTATATAGGTTTAATGGTTTAAGTATTTAAGGGGTTTTGGGGATTAGGAGTCTAGATATTTAAATGTTTAGTCATTTAGTTGTTTATAAGTTTTATTTAAATAATAAAATAATAAAAAATTATTTTTGTGTTTTTTTATCATTATTGAAGGTTATAACCTTAGAAAATATAATAATTTTTTAATTCTTTTCAAATGTAAATATAATATTTAGTTATAATAACTTAATAATTATAAGACATTTTAATTAAATATAAGTAATTTTATTGTTCGATATTATAAATATGATCAAATAATAAATTAATAAACTATTATTAATAAGATTGATCCCAATTAAAATATAATCACAAAACATATATATAATGATTCAAAATCAAAGTAAAATATATTACTAAATAATAATTTTTTGTTTTTTAAATTTTTACTTTTTTATATAAGCTTTTTTTTTGATTAAAAATAAATTATTAAAATTATATTTGTCTCACTCATTATTTATTTTGTGATTGATATTTCTATAAAAAATAAACTAATAAATAATTAAAATGAATATTTAAAATTATAATGAATACCAATTAAAATGAGATTTATGATTTATTATATATGGTATACCAGTTTAATGGTTTGTTTATTTAGTGGTTTATAGGTTTTATTTATATAATAAAAATTTAAAATTCTATTTTTGATTTTTTCTGATTTTCAAAGGTTATAACCTTTGAAAATAAAATAATTTTTAAAATTTTTTGAAATGTGAATACCATGTATAATTATATTAATCTTACTAATTATATATCATATAAATTCAATATAAATAATTTTAATGATAGATATTATAATAATGATCAAAAATTAAATTAATAAACTATTATTAATAATATTAATATTAATAAAAATACATTTACATAACACAAAATGATTCAAAATCAAATCAAAATATATTACTAAATAATAATATTTGATTTTTATAATTTTCCTTCTTTTTATAAGCTTATATTTTTTTATTAAATTAAATTATTTAAATAATATTTGTCTCACTAGAAATTTTTTTTGTAATTAATTTTTCTAAAAAATTAAACAATAAATAATTAAAATGAATATTCAAAATTATAATAAATAAAAATTAAAATGAGATTTATTATCTATTAAGTAGTATATAGCTATTAAAAGGTTTATGTATTTAGGGGTTTCGTGATTTATGAGCTTACTGATTTAAGTCAGTAAGAATTTAATGATCTATAGGTTTTATTTAAAAATTGAAATAATAAAAAAATTATTTTTTTTATTTTTTCACATTTTCAAAGGTTATAACCATTGAAAATATAATAATTTTAAAAATTTTTTCAAAAGTGAATACAATATTTAGTTATAATAATCATTATATTTATATATCATATAAATTCAATATAAACATTTTTATTGATAAATATTCTAATAATGATGAAAAAATAACTTAATAATCTATTATTAATAAGATAGATATCAATTAAAATATATTTACAAAACCTAAAATGATTTAGAATCAAAGAAAGAATTATTACTATATAATAATTTTTTGTTTCGAAATTTTTTTTTAAAAAAGTTTATCTATATTATTTTGATGAAAAATAATTTATATAAATTCTATTTGTGTAATTCATAATTTATTTTGTAATTAATATTTATATAAAAATAAACAAATAAATAATTAAATTTGAATTTTTAAAATTAAAATAAACAAAATGAGATTTATTCTTTATTATTTAGGATATACCGGTTTAATTTAAATTAGATTTGTCTCACTAATAATTTATTTTCTCATTAATATTTCAATAAAAATAAGGTGATAAATAATTAAAATAAAAATTAAAATTATACTGAATAATTAAAATAATTTATTTTGTTCCTCTCTCAACTCTAGAATGATTGCTAAAGCTCTAACCAAAATAATAGGAGCTTTTACTTTATCTCCACTATGTCTCATCATATTTGATGCTGAATCACTAGGCTATCAAAGGTAATTTGACTCATGTATGCTAACAGACTAAAGCAAAGTTGTACCCCTATTTGTTGAAATTGCTAGTTGTTGAGGTTGCTATTTATATTGATTATTGTAATTTCTTCTAAAATATCTCTCATGCACACACTCAAAGCAATTTTTTTAAAACATAGTTCACCTCTAAAAAATAACCACCTTGTAGCCTATTTAAACAAACTAGCCCCAGGGTGGTTTGAGCAGGGCAGAAGTATGGGCTCTCTTTCAATCAAGAATAAAAAAATTTATTTTATTTGTATGTCTAAGCCTTTTTTTGTATCCTCATGGATATGAAAAGTATCATTTCTTTTTTTTTATTTTAAATGAGTTATGTATGAAAGCTCAAAATACCTAAAAAGGTGTAAATGAATCATATTCAAATGTATAAAAGGTTTTAATCATTGCTCAAAATATTAGTCTTGCATATAGATTCTTGAGGTCACAAATCAATGGAAAAAGCCATAGTGATATTTCCAATCCCAAAAATTTTAGCTATATAAAGTTATAAAGAGTAGTACTCGAGCTTTAACTATTTCTAGGGTCATGACTTTTGATTTTGAGGATTGTCCTAAAGTTACAATCATTCCTAGTGCAATGAGTTTGAAAATATAAAGATAAAATGCACAAGCTATTGTCATATCCAATACTGTGACCCAGTATTATAGTGATTAAATTTGTATTCATGATCATTCTTAGTGCCATAACAATATGTTCAACAGCGAGACAAAAGTTATGGCATATTCTCATCGATATGATTTTGTGTTCTAGAGACAAATTATACAACATGATGATTGCTAATGCTATAATAATCTAAAGCAAGAATGAGACTGAATCCATAACTCACCCCTTGAATCATGACTTTGTGTTACATATACAAAAAGATAAATCTGTGACATTCCTAAAAGTTGTGAATTTCAATTTAAATTTTACACTTAGTCATTTGATTATAAAAGAGCAAAACATGAGATTTAGTATTTAGGGTTTATGGATTAGGGTTATACTTTATGGTTTAAGGTTTAGGATTTAAAGTTTAGGGTTTATTGTTTTTTTTTGTTTTTTTTGGAAAATACATACTTTATTTATCATTTAGGCACACAACTTACATGATACTAAAAGCTGACTAATTTAGGCTAGCCCACCAAATCCGATGCACCTTAATGATTTTATAAATTCCATAAAAAAACATATAATCACCTTAAAGATACATAAAAAAACATAATGCCATAAATTCCAAGCGTACGAATACAACTAAAATCACCTGGCATTCCCGGACTTTAGAGTTGGCAATGAGTCATTATGCACACTGCGTCCTTTCCATTCGGAATTGTCCAAGCCTTTTGGAGGAACCTAAATGATGCACCATATTAAAATTATGCAAAGATAAGATTGTGGATGTGCCTGACATGCAGCATCATGCGCTTGCCTATGTCATTGCTATGCAATGGAATACATGTAAAACTTAATACCCATAAATCCACAAGTCCATATCTATGACACTTTGTCAATTCATTCTTACCTCTGAATTCCACATTCTTTTGCTTTAATGATCCTCAAAAGAGTATCTCTTGGGTTAGAATACTTCATCCTCGCGCTCCATGAAGTGGCTGTATGTTGCACCGACAAAATATCAAAAAATATGCATGAATCGGTGTGCATGTGTGATGAGGTCCATCTCATAGTCTAATTATCTATGCGTACAACCAATCTAGAAAACAAGTAAAATTACAAAATGCTATAAAGATGGGTCTTCTGCTCCCGGGAGTGTAGCATCGCCTAATGTGTATTTACAAAATGCATTAGTGGGCCCCACTTAAAGATACTCATGGATCCAGTTGCCGTCATTGAATGCTACATAGAGAACAGACAAGATTGTGTATGTGAGTATGTCATGATCCGTCTATACAAGTACATGGTGCATACAAAGTCCAAAATACAAATAAGACTACAAACATAAACTACAAGTTTGAATCTTTCGCTCCCGTGAGGCTGGTCTGGACTCCATTGCTTACTGGTCTTGCTTGGTGATGCTTCGGATTTTGTCAGCTCTCTAATTAATCATGGATTACCCGCTACTCCTATTGGATGATGGTTGGGTGGCCCTCTATGCTGCATGATAGTGCTAGTGGGACCCACTCCTAGCTACTCTTGCGTTTACTCCCGACCATTTGCTCAGTCTCGTCAGTTGTCTGAATGTTATCATCCCGTCCTACTTGTGGGGCCCTCTACAAGCTAGTGGCCCATACTTCTGGCTGCATCAAGGACTTGCTGGCCCCTCTAAATGCTACACCAAAATGGACAATAATATGTGCACGTGTGTATTGTGGTCCGTCGCTATGTGTGTGTGGTGCAGCAGTATCAGGGTTTAGGAGTTTAGTAATTTAAGTATTTAGGCATTTCGTGGTTTATAGGTTTTATTTAAATAATTAAATAACAAAAAAAATTTATGATTTTTTCTCATTTTCAAGATTATAACCATTGAAGATATTATAATTTTTAATTTTTTTTCAAATGTTAATACAATATTTAATTATAATAATCATAAAAATTAAATATCATGTAAATTCAATATAAATAATTTAATTGATCGATATTTTATACTGATCATAAAATAGATTAATAAATTATTATTAATAAGATAGATATTAATTAAAATATATTTGCAAAACCTAAAACAATTCAAAATCAAAATAAAATATATTACTAAATAATAATTTTTTATTTTTAAATTTTTATTTCTTTTTATAAGCTTATTAATTTTTTTGATGAAGATAAATTATTTAAATTATATTTGTCTCATTCATAATTTTATTTTGCAATTAATATTTCTATAAAAATAAACTAATAAATAATTAAAATGAATATTAAAATTATAATGAATACAAATAAAAATGAGATTTATGATTAATTATTTAGGGTATACCAGTTTATTAGTTTAAGTATTTAAAAGTTTAGGAGCATAGTGATTTAAGAGTTTAGGCATTTAGTAGTTCATATGTTTTATTTAAATAATGAAATAACAAAAATATTATTTTTCAAATATTTTATCAATTTTGAAGGTTATAACCTTTATAAATATAATAATTTTTAAATTTTTTTCAAATGTAAATACAATATTTAGTTATAATAAACTTAATAATTATATATCACGTAAATTAAAAATAAGCAATTTATTGATAGATATTAATAAACTAAATATAAATATAAATATAATAATGATCAAAAAATAAATTAATAAACTATTATATTTTGATAGATATTTATATTTTATTTATAAATACATAAATCTTTAAAGATGGTTTAAATGTTTAACTATTTATGGGTTTTGTGGTTTTTGGGTTTAGGAGTTTAATGATTTAAGCGTTTAGGCATTTAGTAGTTTATAGGTTTTTTATAAACAATAAAAAAACAAAAATTTATTTTTATGATTTTATCTAATTTTCAAAGATAATAACCTTTAAAAATATAATAATTTTAAATTATTTTCAAATGTAAATATAATATTTAGTTATAATAATCTTTATAATTATATATCAAGTAAATTCAATATAAACAATTTTATTGATAAATATTCTAATAATGATCAAAGAATAAATTAATAATCTATTATTAATAAGATAGATATCAATTAAAATATAATTACAAACCCTAAAATGATTTAGAAGCAAAGCAATATATTACTATATAATAATTTTTTGTTTTGAAAATTTTTTTTCTTTTAAAAAGTTTATTTATAAATTTTTGATGAAAAATAATTTATATAAATTATTTTTGTCTAGCTAAATTTATTTTGTAATTAATATTTATATATAAATAAAGAAATAAATAATTAAAATGAATATTTACAAATATAATGAAAAAAAATGAGATTTATTATTTATTATTTAGGGATACTATTTTAATTTAAAATTGATCTGTCTCACTAATAATTTATTTTTTAATTAATATTTCTATTAAAATAAACTGATAAAAAATTAAAATAAAAATTTAAAATTATATTCAATAAAAATTAAAATGAGATTTATGAATTTTTAATAATGTTTTCTAGTTTAATAGTTTAAGTATTTAGAGGTTTTGTCGTTTAAAAGTTTAGCGATTTATGTTTTTAGGAATTTAGTGGTGTATAGGTTTTATTTAAACAATGAAATAACAAAAAAAAATATTTTTGATATTTTTTAACATTTTCAAAGGTTATAACCTTTGAAATTATAATAATTTTATATTTTTTAAAAAATGTGAATACAATATTTTGTAATAATAATCATTATAATTATAATTAATATAAACTAAATATTAACAAACATTTTTGATAGATATGATATCAATTATCAAAAAATAAATTAATATTCTATTATTTATATGATAGATATAAATTAAAATATAATTAAAAAACCTAAAATGATTCAAAAACAATTTAAAATTTATTACTAAATAATAATTTTTGTTTTTAAGTTTTTGCTTCTTTTTATAAGCTTATATATTTTTTCGATGAAAAATAAATTATTTAAATTATATTTGTATCACTCATAATTTATTTGGTAATTAATATTTCAATATATTATTTAAATTATATTTAAGGATTACGAGTTTAAAGGTTTAAGTATTTAGGGGCTTCGGGGTTTAGGAGTTTATAGATTTATGTGTTTAGGCATTTAATGGTTTATACGTTTTATTTAAACAATGATATAACAAAAAATTTATTTTTGTTATTTTTTATCAATTTTGAAGGTTATAACCTTTGAAAATATAACAATTTTTAAATTTTTTTATATGTGAATACTATATTTATTTATGATAATCTTAATAATTATATATCATGTAAATTCAATATAAACAATATATTGATAGATATTTTATTAATGATCAAAAAATAAATCAATAAACTATTATTAATAACAAAGATTTTATTTAAAATATATTTGCAAAATGTAAATTTATTCAAAATCAAATTAAAATATATTACTAAATAATAATTTTTTGATGTTTTGCTTCTTTTTATAAGTTTAAATTTTTATTTATTAAAAGTAAATTATTTAAATTATATTTATCTTTCTCATAATTTATTTTTAATTTATAATTCTATAAAAATAAACTAATAAATAATTAATATAATATTTAAAACTATAATGAATATAAATAAAATGGAGATTTATTATTTATTATTCAGGATATACTAATTTAATGGTTAAGTATTTAGGTATTTTGGGGTTTAGTGATTTAAGTGTTTAGGCTTTAGTGATTTATAGTTTTTATTTAAAGAATGAAAAAATAAAAAAGTTATATTTTTGATTTTTTTTTAATTTTTGAAGGTTATAACCTTTGAAAATATAATAATTTTTTATTTTTTTGAAATGTGAATATAATATTTAGTTATAATATTCTTAATAATTATATATAATATAAACTCAATATAAATAATTTTATTAATACATATTATAATAATGATCAATAAAAAATTAATAAACTATTATTAATAAGAATGAATAAAATAAAAATTTAATTACAAAATCTAAAATGATTCAAAATCAAAATAAAATATATTCCTAAATAATAAATTTTTGTTTTTAAAATTTTGCCTCTTTTTATAAGGATATATATTTTTTTGATGAAAAATTAATTATTTATATTAGATCTATCGCACTAATAATTTATTTTGTAATTATTATTTCTATAAAAATAAACTAATAAATAATTAAAATAAAAATTTAACATTATACTTAATAAAAATTAAATTGAGATTTATGATTTTTTATTAATGTATACCTGTTTAATGGTTTAAGTATTTAGAGGTTTTGTCGTATAGGAGTTTAGCAATTTATGTTTTTAAACATTTAATTATTTATAGGTTTTTTTTAAACAATAAAATATCAAAAAAAAAATTTAATTTTTTCTCATTTTCATAGGTCATAAACTTTGAAAATATAATAATAATTAAAATTTTTTGAAATGTGAATATAATATTTAGTTATTTTAATATTAATAATTATATATCATATAAATTCAATATAAAAAATTTTATTGATAGATAATATAATAGTGATCAAAAATTAAAATTATAAACTATTAATAATAAGATAGATATTAATTAAAAAATATTTAAAATACCCAAATAGATTCAAGATTAAACTATAATATATTACTATATAAAAATTTTTAAATTTTAAATTTTTACTTCTTTTATAAGCGTATATATTTTTTTTAATTAAAAATAAATTATTTAAATTATATTTGTCGCACTCATAATTTATTTTGTAATAAATATTTTATAAAAATAAACTAATATTTATCAAAATCAATATTTAAAATTATGATAAATAAAATAAAAATTAGATTTATTAATTATTAAGTAGTATATAGTGGTTTAATGGTTGATGTATTTAGGAGTTTACTAATTTACCTATATTTGCATTCAGTGGTTTATATGTTTTATTTAAAAAATAAAATAACAAAAAATTTATTTTTGTTATTTTTTGATATTTTCAAAGGTTATAACCTTTGAAAATACAATAAATTTTAAATTTTTTTCTAAAGAAAATACAATCTTTAGTTATAATAATCATTATATTTATATATTATATAAATTCAATATAAATAATTTTATTTATAAATATTCTAATAATGATCATAAAATAAATTAATAATCTATTATTAATAAGATAGATATCAATTAAAATGTAATTACAAAACCTGAAATGATTCAGAAGCAAAGCAAATATATTACTATATAATAATTTTTTGTTTTGAATTTTTTTTTCTTTTAAAAAGTTTATTATATTTTTTGATGAAAAATAATTTATATAAATTATATTTGTCTAACTCATAATTTATTCTGTAATTAATATATTTATAAAAATAAACAAATAAATAATTAAAATGAATATTTAAAATTATAATTAAAAAAATTAGTTTTATTATTTAAGATTTAGGGATACTGGTTTAATTTAAATTAGATATTTCTCACAAATAATTTATTTTGTAATTTATATTTCTATAAAAATAAACTGATAAATATTTATAATAATAATTTAAAATTATACTGAATAAAATTTAAAATGAGATTTAAGATTTATTATTACTTTATACCAGTTTAATGGATTAAGTATTTAGAGGTTATTTCATTTAGGATTTTAGCGATTTATTTTTTTAGGCTTTTAGTGGTTTATACGTTTTATTTAAAAAAAATATCAAAAAAATTTTCTATAATTTTTTTTCATTTTCAAATGTTATAACCTTTGAAAATATAATAATATTTAAAATTTTTTGAAATTTGAATACAATACTTAGTTATAATAATATTAATAATTATATATCATATAAATTCAATAAAAATAATTTTATTGATATATATTATAATAATGATTACAATTAAATTTATAAACTATTGATATTAAGATAGATATTAATTAAAAAATAATTACAAAACCAAAATTGATTCAAAATTATAGTAAAATATATTTCTGGATAACAATTTTTAATTTTTAGATTTTTACTTATTTTATAAGCATATATATTTTTTAAATTATATTTGTCGCACTCATAATTTAGTTTGTAATAAATATTTCTATAAAAATAAACTAATAAATAATTAAAATGAATATTTAAAATTATAATAAATAGAATTAAAAATTAGATTTATTAATTATTAAGTAGTATATAGCAGTTTAATGGTTTATGTATATTGGCATTACGGGGTTTCGAAGTTTACTGATTTAACTGTGCATGCATTTATAGGTTTTATTTAAAAAATAAAATAACAAAAAATATATATTTATTTTTTTTATATTTTCAAATGTTATAACCTTTCAAAATATAATAATTTTTAAATTTTTTTAAAAAGTGAATACAATCTTTAGTTATAATAATCATTATATTTATATATCTTATAAATTCAATATAAACAATGTTATTGATAAATATTCTAATAATGATCAAAAAATAAATTAATAATCTATTATTAATAAAATATATATCAATTAATATATAATTACAGAACCTAAAATAATTCAGAAGCAAAGCAAAATATATTACTATATAATAATTTTTTGCTTTAAAATTTTTTATTCTTTTAAAAAGTTTATCTATAATTTTTTGATCAAAAACAATTTATATAAATTATTTTTGTCTAACTCAATTTATTTTGTAATTAATATTTATATATAAATAAATAAATAATAATTAATTAATTAATTATAATTATATAATAAAAATGAGATTTATTATTTATTATTTAGGGATACCGATTTAATTGAAATTAGATTTTTCTCACTAATAGTTTATTTTGTAATTAATATTTCTATAAAAATGAATTGCTAAATAATTAAAATAAAAATTTAAAATTATACTTAATAAAAATTAAAATGAGATTTTTGATTTATTATTAATCTATACCAGTTTAATGGAATAAGTATTTAGAGGTTATGTCGTTTAGAAGTTTATCAATTTAATTTTTTAGGCTTTTAGTGGTTTATAGGTTTTATTTAAAAAATAAAATAACAATAAATATATATTTTTTTATTTTTAATATTTTCAAATGTTATAACCTTTCAAAATATAATAATTTTTAAGTTTTTTTAAAAAGTGAATACAATATTTAGTTATAATATTCATTATATATATATATCATATAAATTCAATATAAATAATTTTTTTGATAATTATTCTAATAATGATCACAAAATAAATTAATAATCTATTTTTAATAAGATAGATATCAATTAAATTATAGTTACAAAACCTAAAATGATTCAGAAGAAAAGCAAAATATATTACCATATAACAAATTTTTTTTGAAATTTTTTTTTCTTTTAAAAAGTTTATCAATAATTTTTTGATGAAAAATAATTTATATAAATTATATTTGACTAACTCAATTTATTTTGTAATTAATATTAATATATAAATAAACAAATAAATAATTAAAATGAATATTTAAACTTATAATGAAAAAAATATGAGATTTATTATTTTATTATTTAGGGATACCGGTATAATTTAAATTAGATCTGTCTCACTAATAATTTTTTTTGTAATTAATATTTCTATAAAATAAATTGATAAATAATTACAATAAAAATTTAAAATTATACTGGATAAAAATTAAAATGAGATTTATGATTTATTATTAATGTATACTAGTTTAATGATTTAAGTATTTAGAGGTTTTGTCGTTATGAGTTTAGCGATTTATGTTTTTAGGCTTTTAGTGGTTTATAGGTTTTATTTAAAAAAATAAAATAACAAAAAAAATTTCTATAATTTTTTATCATTTTCATAGTTTATGACATATGAAAATATAATTATATTTAAATTTTTTTTGAAATTTTAATACAATATTTTGTTATAATAATATTGATAATTATATATCATATAAATTTAATATAAATAATTTTATTGATAGATATTATAATAATGATCAAAAATTAAATTTATAAACTATTAATATTAAGATAGATATTAATTAAAAAATATTTACAAAACCCAATTTGATTCAAAATTAAAGTAACTTATATTACTAGTTAATAATTTTTAATTTTTAAATTTATACTTCTATTATAAGCGTATATTTTTATTACATAAATAATATATTATTTAAATTATATTTGTCCCACTCATAATTTTTTTTTGTAATAAATATTTCTAAATAAATACACTAATAAATAATTAAAATGAATATTTAAAAATATAATAAATAGCAATAACAATTAGATTTATTAATTATTAAGTAGTATTTAGCGGTGTAATGGTTTATATATTTAGGCATTACGGGGTTTAGGAGTTTACTGATTTAACTTTATATGCATTTAGTAGGGCTGCTCACGGTATTTGAAGATTCGCAACCCGACCCAAAGTCTTGTCCTGAAAAAATTGGGACTGAGAAAAATCCGTTGACTTTGACTTTTCCCGTCCAGTTATGTAACGTATTTTTTTTAGGTATGGTACAGGATCTTAAGCAATATCCATCTCGAGAATCGTCCCGTCCGAAAAAACTAATACTAGAACCAAGAATATATATATATATATATATATATATATATATATATATATATATATATATATATAACATGAAGATTCCACCAATTCTGCTACTACCCATCCAATTCCGACGCACCTATTGCTGTTCCGACGAGTTCCAGGCCACCTCACACCATTCCAGCCATGTTCAGTTAGGTCCAGCCCTTGTCTATCGCACTTCTGGTTGCCTCCACCATGTCCCAGATACCACATGCCTTTTGGTTTTTTTTCAGACGAGAATTGAATGATTAATTGGTATTATTATGTGTTTCAGTCAGTTTTGTTGAGTATTGGTTGTGGTGTTGTGGTTGGGCCAAATGAGTGGGCTGAATGTGTCACGGTCAGTTTTGTAGAGCTTGCTTGTTTGAAATATTTATATGTATTTATGCTAAACATATCATATTAATTAATGGAAATGCAGATGGCACAATCCGGTGGTAAACAAAAAATACAATAAATTGAAGATGATAACATCTCAAATGATGAAAGTACTGGTAAATCCAATAATCATCTTTTCACGAACCCTCCTATTGTTATGGTAGGTTCTTCAATACCAAATGTAAAAGAAATTCATGGTACATCTCAACCTCAAGCTCATAAAAAGTATAAGTATGCTATTTGGGAAACTTATGATATTTTAGTTGATTCAGAGGGAAATGAAACTGGTAGGGCAGCTTGTATATGGTGTAGGAAAGAATATTTGGCAAAAAGTGATCAAGGTACTTCGGGTTTATGGAAATACTTGAGAGAGACTTGTAGGATATTTCCCCACAAAAAAGAATTAATAGAAGCTCACAAAGGTAAAGACAAGTCACAATCTTTGTTGAGTTTCACCAAAGGTACTAGTTCAGAGGATAACAAATTAACTTGTTGGTAATTTGATCAACAAATAGTTAGGGAGGCTTTGGTGAAAATGATAATAAAAGATGAATTATCTTTTTGTTTTGTTTAGAGGGATGAGTTTAAGGAGTTTTGTGAAGTTAGTGTGCCTCATTTTATTTTTATTATTTTTTGATATTTCCAAAGGTAAAATATAATAATTTTTAAATTTTTTTCAAATGTGAATTCAATATTTAGTTATAATAATCATGATATTTATATATCATATAAATTCAATATAAACAATATTAATGATAAATATTCTAAAAATGATCAAAAAATAAATTAATAATCTATTATTAATAAGATAGATATCAATTAAAATATAATAAAAAAACATAAAATGATTTAGAAGAAATCAAAATATATTACTTTATAATAATTTGTTGTTTTGAAATTTTTTTCTTTTAAAAAGTTTATCCATATTTTTTTGATGAAAATTAATTTATATAAATTATATTTGTCTAACTCATACTTTATTTTTTAATTAATATTTATATAAAAATAAACAAATAAATAATTTAAATTAATATTTAAAATTATAATGAAAAAGAAAATATTGAGATTTATTCTTTATTATTTTGGGTATACCAGTCTAATTTTAAATAGACCCGTCTCACTAATAATTTATTTTGTAATTAATATGTCTATAAAAATAAACTAATAACTAATTAAAATAAAAATTTAAAATTATACTGAATAAAAATTAAAATGAGATTTATGAATTATTACTAATGTATACTAGTTTAATATTTAAAATATTTAAAGGTATTTTTGTTTATGACTTTAGCGATTTATGTTTTTATTCATTTAGTGGTTTATAGGTTTTATTTAAACAATGAAATAACAAAAAAATTATTTTTGATATTTTTTCACATTTTCAAAGGTTATAACGTTTGAATATATAATAATTTTAAAATTTTTTAAATATGTGAATACAATATTTAGTAATAATAATCATTATAATTATATATAATATAAACTATATATAAACATTTATATTGATAAATATGATATCAATTATCAAAAAATAAATTAATATGCTATTATTAATATGTTAGATATATATTAAAATGTAATTGCAAAGCCTAAAAATATTAAAATCCACGTAAATTTTATTACTAAATAATAATTTATTTTTTAGTTTTTGCTTCTTTTTATAAGCTCATATTTTTTTTGATGAAAAATAAATTATTTAAATTATATTTTTATCACTCATAATTTATTTTGTAATTAATATTTTAATAAATTATTTAAATTATATTTAAGGTTTACGAGTTTAAAGGTTTAAGTATTTAGGGGCTTTTGTGTTTAATAGTTTAAAGGTTTAAGTGTTTATGCATTTAGTGGTTTATAAGTTTTATTTAAACAATGATATAAAAAAATTATTTTTATTATTTTTTTAATTTTTGAAGGTATACCATTTGAAAATATAATAATTTTTAAATTTTTTTCAAATGTAAATTAATATTAAGTTATAATAATTTAATAATTATAAGTCATTTAAATTTAATATAAATAATAACATTGCTAGATATTATAATAATGATCAAAAAAATATAATAAACTATTATTAATAAGATAGATATTATTTAAAATATATTTGCAAAATCTAAATTTATTCAAAATCGAAGTAAAATATAATACTTTATAATAATTTTTTCAATGTTTTGCTTAACTTTATATTTTTGTTATTATAAATAAATTATTTAAATTTATTTGTCTTAGTGATTATTTATTTTTGTAATTTATAATTCTATAATAATAAACTAATAAATAATTAAAATAATTATTTAAAATTATAATGATACAAATAATTATAAGCATATATATTATTTTGATGAAAAATAAATGATTTAAATTATATCTGTCTCACTAATAATTTATTTTGTAATTAATATTTCTATAAAAATAAATTGATAAATAATTAAAATGTATATTTAAAATTATAATGTATACTAATAAAAAAGATATATATGATTTATTATTTAGGGTATACCAATTTAATGGTTTAAGTTTTTTGTGGTTTTGGGCTTAAGGAGTTTATTGATTTATATGTTTCACATTTAGGTGTTTATAGGTTTTATTAATCAATGAAATAACAATAAATTTATTTTTATGAATTTTCATGATTTTCAAAGGTTATAACCTTTGAAAATATAATAATTATTTAATAGTACTAAATTATGAATACATACTTAGTTATAATAATCTTAATAATTATATTTGATGTAAATTCAATATAAAAAATTTTATTAATATATATTATTTTGATGATCAAAAAATAAATTAATAAATTATTATTAATAAGATAGATTTTAATTAAAATATATTTGCAGAACCCAAAAGAATTCAAAATCAAAGTAAATTATATTACTAAATAAAATTTTAAATTTTTGAAATTTTGTTTATTTTTATAAGCTTATATTATATTTTATAAAAAATAATATATTTAAATTATATATATCTCACTCATTATTTATTTTGTAATTAATATTTCTATACAAATAAACTAAAAAATAATTAAAATGAATATTTAAAATTATAATGAAAACAAATAAAAATGAGATTTATTATTTAGGTTATGTAGGTTTAATGGTTTAAGTATTTAGGGGGTTTTTGGGTTTAGGAGTCTAGAGATTTATATGTTTAGGAATTTAGTGGTTTATAAGTTTTAATTAAATAATAAAATAATAAAATAAATAATTTTGTGATTTTTTATCATTTTTGAAGGTTATAACCTTTGAAAATATAATAATTTTTAAATTTTTTTCAAATGTAAATATAATATTTAGTTATAATAATCTTAAAAATTATAAGACATTTAAATTCAATATAAGTAATTTTATTATTAGATATTATAAAATTGATCAAATAATAAATTAATAAACTATTCTTAATAAGATTGATAGCAATTAAAATATAATTGCAAAACTTATATATAATGATTCAAAATCAAAGTAAAATATATTACTAAATAATAATTTTTTGTTTTTAAATTTTTACTTTTTTTTATAAGCTTATATTTTTTCTTTGATTAAAAATAAATTATTAAAATTATAGTTGTCTCGCTCATTATTTATTTTGTAATTAATATTTCTATAAAAAATAAACTAATAAATAATTAATATGAATATTTAAAATTATAATGATTACAAATTAAAATGAGATTTATGATTTATTATATGTGGTATACCTATTTAATGGTCTGATTATTTAGGTGTTTTGTCATTTAGGAGTTTATCAATTTATATTTTTAGGTATTTATTGGTTTATAGGTTTTATTTATATAGTAAAAATTTAAAAATCTTTTTTTGATTTTTTCTGATTTTCAAAGGTTATAACCTTTGAAAATAAAATAATTTTTAAAATTTTTTGAAATGTGAATACCATGTATAATTATATTAATCTTACTAATTATATATCATATAAATTCAATATAAATAATTTTAATGATAGATATTATTATAATGATCAAAAATTAAATTAATAAACTATTATTAATAAAATTAATATTAATTAAAATATATTTACATAACACAAAATGATTCAAAATCAAATCAAAATATATTACTAAATAATAATATTTGATTTTTATAATTTTCCTTCTTTTTATAAGCTTATATTTTTTTTATTAAATTAAATTATTTAAATAATATTTGTCTCACTCGAAATTTATGTTGTAATTAATTTTTATAAAAAATTAAACTATAAATAATTAAGATGAATATTTAAAATTATAATAAATAGAAATAAAAATGAGATTTATTATTTATTTAGTATATAGCTGTTAAAAGGATTTATGTATTTAGGGGTTTCGTGAGTTATGAGCTTACTGATTTAAGTAATTAAGCTTTTAATGATCTATAAGTTTTATTTAAAAAATGAAAAAACAAAAAATTTATTTTTATTTATTTATTCACATTTTCAAAGGTTATAACCTTTGAAAATATAATAATTTTAAAAATTTTTTCAAAAGTGAATACAATATTTAGTTATAATAATCATTATATTTATATATCATATAAATTCAATATAAACATTTTTATTGATAAATATTCTAATAATGATGCAAAAAATAACTTAATAATCTATTATTAATAATATAGATATCAATTAAAATATATTTACAAAACCTAAAATGATTCAGAATCAAAGCAAGAATTCTTACTATATAATAATTTTTTGTTTTGAAATTTTTTTTTCTTTTAAAAATTTTATCTATATCATTTTGATAAAAAATAATTTATATAAATTATATTTGTGTAATTCATAATTTATTTTATATTTAATATTTATATAAAAATAAACA
Source organism: Sapria himalayana (assembly GCA_029783825.1). Lineage (NCBI taxonomy): Eukaryota > Viridiplantae > Streptophyta > Magnoliopsida > Malpighiales > Rafflesiaceae > Sapria > Sapria himalayana. The sequence continues at coordinate 133,201 of JAREIK010001910.1, forward strand.
AAAAATAATTAATTTGAATATTTAAAATTAAAATGAAAAAAAAATGAGATTTATTATTTATTATTTAGGATATACCGGTCTAATTTAAATTACATCTCTCTTACTAATAATTTATTTTGTATTTAATATTTCTATAAAAATAAACTAAAAATTAATTAAAATAAAAATTTAAAATTATACTGAATAAAAATTAAAATGATATTTATGATTTATTATTGATGTATACTAGTTTAATGGTTTAAGTATTTAGTGGTTTTATCTTTTAGGAGTTTAGCGATTTAGGTTTTTAGGAATTTAGTGGTTTATATGTTTTATTTAATCAATAAAGTAACAAAAAAAATTTTTGTAATTTTTCTCATTTTCATAGGTTATAACCTTTGAAAATATAATAATATTTAAAATTTTTTGAAATGTGAATACAATATTTAGTTATAATAATATTAATAATTATATATGATATAAATTCAATATAAATGATTTTATTGATAGATATTATAATAATGATCAAAAATTAAATTAATAAACTATTAATAATAAGATAGATATTAATTAAAAAATATTTATAAAACTCAAATTGATTCAAAATAAAAGTAAAATATATTACTGGATAATAATTCCTAATTTTTAAATTTTTACTTATTTTATAAGAGTATATATTTTTTTTGATTAAAAATAAATTATTTAAATTATATTTGTCGCACTCATAATTTATTTTATAATAAATAATTAAAATGAATATTTAAAACTATAATAAATAAAAATTAATATTAGATTTATTAATTATTATGTATTATATAGCAGTTTAATGGTTTATGTATTTAGATGTTTACTGATTTAATTTTGTATGCATTTAGTGGTTTATAGGTTTTATTTAAAAAATAAAATAACAAAACATTTTTTTATTATTTTTTGATATTTTCAAACTTCTAACCTATGAAAATATAATAATTTTAAAATTTTTTTTAAAAGTGAATTCAATATTTAGTTATAATAATCATTATATTTATATATCATATAAATTAAACATAAATAATTTTAATGATAAATATTTTAATAATGATCAAAAAATAAAATAATAAAAATATTATTAATAAGATAGATATCAATTAAAATATAATTACAAAACATAAAATGATTCATAAGCAAAGCTAAATATATTACTATTTAATAATTTTTTGTTTTAAATTTTTTTTTATTTTAAAAAAATTTACATAAATTATATTTTTTTGATTAAAAATAATTTACATAAATTATATTTGTCTAACACATACTTTATTTTTTAATTAATATTTATTTAAAAATAAAAAAATTAATAATTAAAATGAATATTAAAAATTATAATAAAAAAAATTGAGATTTATTATTTATTATTTAGGTTATACAGGTTTAATTTAAGTTATATCTATCTCACAAATAATTTATTTTTCAATTAATATTTCTATAAAAATAAACTGATAAATAATTAAAATAAAAATTAAAAATTATACTGAATAAAATTATAATAATATACAATCATTAATAAGATAGATATCAATTAAAATATAATTAGAAAACCTAAAATGATTCAGAAGGAGAGTAAAATATATTACTATATAATAAATTTTTTTTAAAATTTTTTATTCTTTTAATAAGTTTATCTATATTTTTTGATGAAAAATAATTTATATAAATTATATTTGTCTAACTCATAATTTATTTTGTAATTAATATTTATATAAAAATAAAAAAATAATTAATTAAAATGAATATTTAAAATTATAATGAAAAAAATAATATTGAGATTTATTATTTATTATCTAGGGTTACCGGTTTAAAAGGATTATTATTTATTATTTAGGGGTTGAGAGATTTAGGAGTTTTTGAAAATAACTCCTAAATCTTTGAAAATATCAAAAAAAATATTTTTTTTTATTTTTTCACATTTTCAAAGGTTATAACCTTTGAAAATATAATAATTTTAAAATTTTTTTCAAATGTGTATTCAATATTTAGTTATAATAATCATTATATTTATATATCTTATAAATTCAATATAAATATTTTTATTGATAAATAGTCTAAAAATGATAAAAAATAAATTAATAATCTATTATTAATAAGAAAGATATCAATTAAAATATAATTACAAAACCAATAATTATTCAGAAGCAAAGCAAATTATATTATAATAAAATAATTTTTTGTTTTTAATTTTTTATTTTAATAAGTGTATCTATATTTTTTTGATGAAAAATAATTTATATAAATTATAATGGTCTAACTCATAATTTCTTTTGAAATTAATATTTATATAAAAATAAATAAATAATTAATTAAAATGAATATTTAAAATTATAATGAAAAAAACAAAATTGAGATTTATTGTTTATTTTTTAAGATATATCTGATTAAAAAAAGTATCTATTTTGAGTTTTTGAGATTTAGAAGTTATTCATTTAAGTTTTTAGGCAATTAGTGGTTTATAGGTTTTATTTAAACAATGAAATAACAAAAAAAATTTTTTTGATTTTTTTAAAAATTTTCAAAGATTATAACATTTGAAAATATAACAATTTTTAAATTTTTTTTTGCATGTGAATACTATATTTAGTTATGATAATATTAATAATTATATATCATATAAATTCAATATAAACAATTATATTGATAGATATTATATTAATGATCAAAATATAAATTAATAAACTATTATAAATAAGATAGATATTATTTAAAATATATGTGCAAAACCTAAATTTATTCAAAATCAAAGTAAAATAAATTACTAAATAATAATGTTTTTGATGTTTTGCTTCTTTTTATAAGTTTATATTTTTTGTTCTTAAAAGCATATTATTTAAATTATATTTCTCTTCCACATAATATATTTTGTAATTTATAATTCTATAAAAATAAACTAAAAAATAATTAAAATGAATATTTAAATTTTCTAATTAATACAAATAAAAGTGAGATTTATTATTCATTTTTCAGGATATACAGATTTAATGGTTTAGGTATTTAGGTGTTTTGGTGTTTAATAGTTTATTAATAGTTTATAAAATATTAGAAATATTTTACTAAATAATAAATTTTTGTTTTTAAAATTGTGCCTATATTTATAAGCTTATATTTTTTTGATGAAATATAAATTATTTAAATTATTTCCGTCTCAGTAATAATTTATTATCTAATTAATATTTCTATAAAAATAAACTGATAAATAATTAAAATAAAAATTTAAAATTATACTAAATAAAAATTAAAAAGAGATTTATGATTTATTATTAATGTATACCAGTTTAATAGTTTTGAGATTAAAAATTTTCTGAAATGTGAATACAATATTTTGTTATAATATTATTAATAATCATACATTCTATAAATTCAAAATAAACAATTTTATTGATAATTATTATAATAATTATCAAAAATTAAATTAATAAACTAATAATAATAAGATAGATATTCTTTAAAAAATATTTTTAAAACCCAAATTGATTGAAAATTAAATTAAAATATATTATTGAATAATAATTTTATTTTTTAAATTTTACTTCTTTTATAAGCGTATATATATTTTTTTGATTAAAAATAAATTATTTAAATTATATCTGTTCTACTTATAATTTATTTTGTCATAAATATTTTTTATAAAAATGAAATAATAAATAATTAAATTAATATTTAAAATTATAATAAATAGAAATAAAAATTAGATTTATTAATTATTATGTATTATATTGTGGTTTAATTGTTTATGTTTTTAGGTATTCCGGGGTTTAGGAGTATACTGATTTAATTATGTATGCATTTAGTGGTTTATAGGTTTTATTTAAAAAATAAAATAACAAAAAATTTATTTTTATTATTTTTTAATATTTTCAAAGTTTATAAACTTTGAAAATATAATAATTTTTAAATTTTTTTTAAAAGCGATTTCAATATTTAGTTATAATAATCATTATATTTATATATCATATAAATTCAATATAAACTATTTTAGAGATTAATATTCAAATAATGATAAAAAAATTATTAATAATCTATTATTAATAAGAGAGATATCAATTAATATATAATTACAAAACATAAAATGATTAATAAGCAAACCAAAATATATTACTATATAATAATTTTTTGTTTTGTAATTTTTTTTTATTTTAAAAATTTTATCTATAATTTTTGATTAAAAATAATATACATAATTTATATTTGTCTAACTCATAATTTATTTTGTAATTAATATTTATAAAAAAATAAACAAATAAATAATTAAATTGAATATTTTAAATTATAATGAAAAAAATTGAGATTTATTGTTTATTATTTAAGGTATACCTATTTAATTAAAATTATATCTCTCACTAATAATTTATTTTGTAATTAATATTTCTATAAAAATTAACTGATAAATAATTAAAATAAAAATTTAAAATTATACTGAATAAAAATTAAAATGAGATTTATGCTTTATTATTAATCTATACCAATTTAATAGTTTAAGTATTTAGAGGTTTTGTCATATAGGTGTTTAGCGATTCATGTTTTTAGGCATTTAGTGGTTAATAGGTTTTATTTAAACAATAAAAAAACAAAAAATATTGTATTTTTTTGTCATTTTCATAGGTTATAACCTTTTAAAATATAATAATATTTTAAAATTTTTGAAATGTGAATACAATATTTAGTTATAATAATTTTAATATTTATATATCATATAAATTCAATATAAACAATTTTATTGATAGATATTATAATAATGATCAAAAATTAAATTAATAAACTATTAATAATAAGATAGATATTAATTAATTTTTTTTTGAAGAAGAAGCTCTCAACCCGTAGAAAGAGAAAATCCCTCTTTCTAGAGAGAGAAAACCGCCATTTGAGCTCAAATCAAGCTCCTTTCAAGTGAAAAATGGAGCAAAATGATTTATTCACAAAGAATAAATCATTTGCCTTGATAACAAAGGAGCCCGCACCATACTCGCGCACTTTCGGAGCAAAAAACGGGAACCCCGTTATAGTTTTTTCAGATGACGAGTTACAAAAGCTCAAGGAGCCTTATCAATACATGCTTATCGGCAAATTCTCCCACGGCAGGCCTCGCCCGAGCGATATACAACAGTTCTTCTCCTCTCTGAAGCTCATGGGAAGGGTAAAGCTGGCTGATTATGACGCGAAACATGTGTTTATTCAGTGTTTTTCAGTTGATGATTATTATCGCATATGGCACCATGGAGCATGGCAAGTAAGTGGTTTCCTCATGCGCGTGCTGAAATGGATGAAGGACTTTAGTCCAAAGGTGGAGGCGCCTGTTGCTCCGGTTTGGTTGTCTTTGCCGAACCTTCCTATATACCTGTTTAATGCTAATCCTCTCTATGCGATAACCTCTTGTTTGGGCAAACCTTTGCTTCGGGATGAGGCCACTGTGACATTAACTCGGCCTAGTAAGGCTCGAGTATGTGTAGAGTGTAATCTTCTTACTCCTATGCCTAATGAAATTTGGATAGGAGAGGGTGAAGATGGGCAGAACAATGGCTATTGGCAAAATGTCATACCCGAAAACATGCCCTCATATTGCTTAATCTGTAATAGGCTTGGGCACGATAAATCTGAATGTAAAATAGGTAGAGAGCCGATAGGAAAGGTGAAAGGGCAAGTAGCTGCAATAAGAAAAGTATAAACATGGATAAGGAGGGAGGATGTGGCCCCGAAACCTATAGGTTTAGAGGATGAAGAAAAGGAGAGTAGGAGAGAGAATGGGAGTTTTTTCTTGGAGGAGGAGGGAGATGGAAGCATTAGGGAGGTAAGCATAGAGGGTAGTAATGAAGAGAATAAGGAAGAGAGATGGGAGGTGGTGAAATTTAGAAGAAAAAGTGCTAGGAAAAATAAACATAGAAGGGTGTTAAAAGAAAAAAATAGAAGATTACAGCTGGATTGAAGAGGATCTCCTAGACTTTCCGGATGAAGATTCGGAGGTGTTTAGTTGCCCTCAATTAGGTATAGAGGAAGTTAAGAAAGAAAGTTACTTAGGAGAAGCGAAGGATGATTTAGAGATGTACGATAAAATTGGGGAAAATTTAAATAAATTTCAATCTATGGAAGCCATAAGGAGAATGACTATGCAACTCGGTAAACTAGAAAAATATAATGTATTATATCAATCTATTCCTCCCAAGAGTGCGAGAAATATGAGGAAAGATAAAAAATATGATTCAAAATGCATAACTAGATTACAATCCAAATTAGGTTTTAATGGATAGATATATGTATTGGAATATCAGAGGGGTGGCAAATAACCCTTCGATAAATAGGCTTAAAAATCTGATTAAAACATATAAAATTGCTTTAGTAGCTATAGCAGAACCTATGACACAGCAGGATCAAATAATAAAATATAGTAGAATATTAGGGTTTAATAATTCATTTTCTAATTTAAATAGTAAACTCTGGTTAATGTGGCATAATAATCTAGACATTGAAATATTAAAAGACACAGAACAAATAATACACTTTAAAATGAATAAAAATACAGAAGATATAATATCGGTGGTATATGCTAAAAATGATAAAAAAGCTAGGTTGGTTTTATGGGAGGAAATGCAGGATATAGCATCAAAAAATACTCCTTGGTTAATAGGAGGAGATTTTAATGTAATTAGAAGCTCATTAGAGAAGAAGGGAGGAAAAACTCCGAACACAATAGCAATGTCTCAATTTAATGAGGCGATCTCTAAATCAAGTCTAATGGAAATAGCTTATACGGGCTCAAATTACACCTGGTGTAACAACTGGAGTAAAAGAAGGGCAATTTGGGCCAGATTGGATAGGGTAATGTGTAATGCTAAGTGGGCAGCCTCGCACGAGTCTACTTGGCTTAGGCATTTAAGCAGAACCTGTTCAGATCACTCTCCACTTCTTATAACTATTCATCATAATAAAAGGAGCATAAGAAGCTTTAAATTTCAAAATATGTGGGGAAAGCATCCGGAATTTGAAAAATTGGTGAAAGAATCTTGGTCAGAGCCAGCACAGGGTAAACCGATGCAGGTTCTAATGTTCAAGTTAAACAGACTTAAAAAACATTTAAAATCATGGAATAAGGAAGTTTTTGGGAATATAAATCTGAAAATAAAACAAGCAGAAGAGAAGGTAGAAAAATTAGAAATTGAATATGATAATAAAAATGATGATAAGATTAGACAAGAATTAAATAAGGCTAAAGCTGAATTGAGCTTAAAATTACATATGGAGGAGGTATATTGGAAACAACGAGCAAAAATTAAATGGCTAAAAGAAGGCGATAGAAACACTAAATTTTTTCATAATATGAGTAAAATAAAAACTCAGAAAAATAGAATTAAAGCTTTAAAAAACACGGAAGGAAAATGGATAGAAGAAGACAAGCAAATTGGAACTCTCTTTGAGGTTTTTTTTAAATCACACTTATGTGGGCATGTGTCTCACGAAGGGAACTCCTTAATACAGGAGATCAGGGCTTCCATTACACAAGATCAGAATCAAATGATGGAAAATATACCAGAGGAGGAAGAGGTAAAAAATGTGGTTTTTAATCTTGATAAAGATAGTGCAGCGGGTCCAGACGGCTGGAATAACTATTTCTATCAGTTAAATTGGCCCATTATTAAACATGATCTAGTTTTAGCAATTGCCAGCTTTTTCGTCGGTGCAGATATCCCAAAAGCATTTATAAGATTTTAGCCAAAATAATTCAGAACAAGTTAAGTAATATTTTGCCATTAATAATCTCACAAGAACAAACGGGTTTTGTTAAAAACAGACTGATGATCGAAAATATTAGGTTAGCATCAGAAATGATGAAAAACATTTCAGCTAAAACAAGAGGGCATAATCTAGCTATCAAGCTGGATTTGTCCAAAGCATTTGACAGGGTTGAATGGGATGTACTTTGCTTTGTACTGAGAAAATATGGTTTCTCCGAATTATGCATAGATTTAATTTATAGATGTGTTTCGAATGTTTGGGTTAGAATTATTATAAATGGAAATATAGGTGAAGAATTCAAACCAAAAAGAAGTCTAAGGCAGGGAGACCCCTTATCCCCTCTACTATTTGATATATATCTAGAATTGCTTATTCTTAATTTAAACAAAAGAATGTCGGAAGGGAAAATTTTACCTTTTAGACAACCTAAAAACACTCCGAGAATAGGTTGTTTGGCCTATGCTGATGATTTAATAATTTTCACAAATGCAAGTAAAAGATCTATAATATACCTTATAGAATTACTACAACTATTCGAATTAGAAATAGGTCAGGTGGTAAATAAAAAGAAGTGCCAGTTTATACTGGGAAAAAAAGCTTTGGAGAAAGATATAAACAAAATTAAAAATTTAACTGATTTCACCCAAAATAAGGGAGCTCTAATTTATTTAGGCTGCCCAATATTTGAAGGAAAATTGAGAGAGGAATATTTAGCACCGCTGCAAGAAAAAATGAGAAAGAAAATAGCAGGTTGGAAAGAGGACTTACTAGGATTTGGGGGACGGGTTACATTAATTTCGCACGTGCTTCAAAGCACGCTGGTTCATATCCTATCCGTAATACACCCTCCGAAGAAATTCACAAAGAAAATAGAAATGGAGATGGCAAATTTTCTATGGGGCAAAAAAGAAGGGAAGAATAAAATTCATTGGAAAAATTGGGGAGATATTTGTTATCCAAAAGCAGAGGCAAGTTTAGGAATAATCTCTCTACAAGATATGGCCACTGCATGGGATTGCAAAGGATGGTGGAGGTTGAAGGAAAATGACAGTCTTTGGGCAAAATATATGAGGGCAAGATATTTAGAAAAGCGGCCCAAGAAAGTTTCAAATAATTGGAAAGCCTTGGAAAAACAAAAGGAAAAAGTAGAATCCCATTCAATATTAAAAAAGAGTGGTTGGAAATGGATCCTAACACCACAAGGTAATTTTACACTTAAATCGGTAAAGGAATTAATTAGGAAAAAAAAGCCTGTTCAATCTATATCTAAATGGGTCTGGAGGGCAGGTATACCACAGAAAATGTGCTCGCTAGCATGGAAAGTAACAACAAATGCAATACCTGTGGATACTAATGTTCAAAGAAAGGGCATTAAATTGGTGTCTAGATGTGAATGCTGCTTAGAGGAAGAAGAATCTATGGATCACCTATTTTCGAAAGGTAAAATCGCCATACAGGTCTGGAAGAAATTTGATGAAACAAAGCAAATCATTAAAAGAGAAGATGGTATAATTGAATGAATTAAAACATGGGAAAAAGTAATCTCTACTAATCGTACTAGAATCTGGCTTAATAAGTACTTACCACATGTAATAATATGGTGTATATGGAAGGCTCGAAATAGGAGTAGGTTTGAAGGAAAGAAAATGGACACGAATGCAATTTCACAAGAAATCAGGTAGGAAATAAGTAACATTTCAAATTTTAACCCTGTAATTTTAAATAAAATACACACAGAAAAGAAAGCAGAACAGGAATGGTTCCTAAATATAAAAATAAATAAACAATATTGGGCGAAAAGTATCTCTTGGCACAAACCTCCGGAAGGAAAACTCTCACTAAATACGGATGGAAGCTTTAATAGGGACACTGGTATAGCGGGGGGAGGTGGATTAATAAGATATTCTTCAGGGACAGTTATGAAAGCTTTTACTACAGTTAGTGTAGCAGCCTCGGCTCTACATTCAGAAATTAGAGCATTAAATTTAGGTTTAACTATTTGTAAAAAATTAGACTATAAGAATATTCAAATACAGGTAGATTCATTGCTATTAGTCAATTTAGTAACAAAGAAAATATCTCTTTGGAAACATGAAGAGGAATTAGAAATTATTTTGAATCTCATAGAAGAACTGAATGCATCAATATTACATATATATAGAGAGCTAAACACCCCGGCAGACAATCTTGCAAGGCTAGGATCGCAAAAAGGAGAAGCAGAATATGATGAGGTTACTCTACCGATAAAAATAAAAGGCCTAGTGGAACTAAACAAGAATGCAATTCCCTATGTAAGAGTTAGTAAGGGTAGAAAGTGAGAGGCAGTTAAAATATTAATAGATCATATAGGTATAATAGAAGAGGAAAGGTTAACGGCAAAAAATGGGGTTCTCTTGGGGAATATGGTATAGATGTATTTGTCTTTCTTAGCAGCCCAGCTCACTCAAAGCTTCATTCATTGGGAGGCAAGATTTTCTGGCACATGCAGTCTAAACCTCATTTGCTTTATTTCTTTGTTTATTGTATGTTTAAAAGTCTTATTTATGCTTATGAGAACAATGTTGCAAGGTCATGTGTTAATTAATTAGTTAGGATGCTAGAACATTAGTCGTTGGGGTATAGAATAGGTCTTGCTGTCATTAAGGAAGCAAATTTCAGATTTGCTAAGGTTCAATGAGGGTACAGAGATGAAGCGGCTATGGGGGAAAAATGGAGGGCAAAGTTGCTGGGATACGGCAATGAATTCCCAGAAGTCAAGCAAAGGAAGGCAGCAAACTGAACATGAAGACGGCAGGAGTAAAGAGAAGAATGGAAAAGTGAAAATAGCAGAACATGGAGGGCAATATAGCGAAAATTAAGATGTTAGAAGGAATGGAGGTAGTCGGTAGGGGAATTTCCGTCCCTACAGTTACAGGTTTGTTTAGAAAGGAATCTAGGAGGGAGAAAAGAAATAGAATGTATATTTGGCTTGGTTTTCTTGGCTTTCTTAGCAGCGCGGGTATTATACAGCATACATGATAAAGGGTTAGTCAAGCTCTTGTAACAGCATATAAAGTGTAGAGTGCAGCATATATAGTGAACGTCAAGGATCCGGAATAGCATATAAAGTGAAGAACTAGAGGGAGGAAGATTCAAAGGGCTGGAGAAAAAGTGTAGCATGAAGGGTGTTTATGCAGTAAAGTTTCAGCTGCTGCTCTGCTGTGCTGCAGTGCTGAAAACTGCTGTGCTACTATATGAAAGCTGTCGTGCTACTGTATGAAGGGGCCGTGCTGCAGTATGAAGGTTTCCATGGAGCTGCTGTGAAAGAAGCTGCAAAGAAGGAGTTTGTCTAACTTGCGGGACAGGAATGGAGTAAAGATGCTGTAACAGAAAATAGAAGACAACCTTGGAGTAAAGTTGCGGGACAAGAATGGAAAATCCTAAAGCTCAAACAGGAACACTACACTCCAATCAAAAGAAAAAGCAACAAGGGGGATTAACATCAAAATCTGTTCTCCCAAAAACAGATTTATGTACCAATTGGAAATAAGGAAAGAAGAATATAAATAGCCCTGCAGTCTTTTGCTTTAGTTAAGCTTATGTTTATTGTTTGATCGTAGTTGAAAAGTTTAAAAAGAGGATAGGAAAGGGTGTAAGAGGGGAAGGGTAGATATAATTTGTAAAAATGGTATTCCTCCGCCAAAAGAGAGGGCTAAAATTAATAAACAACATTTTCAAAAAAAAAAAAAAGATAGATATTAATTAAAAAAGATTTACAAAACCAAAATTGATTCAAAATTAAACTAAAAAATATTATTGGATAATAATTTTTAATTTTTAAATCTTTGCTTATTTTATAAGCATTAATATTTTTTTTATTAAAAATAAATTATTTAAATTATATTTGTCGCACACATAATTTATTTTGTAATAAAAATTTATATAAAAATAAACTAATAAATAATTAAAATTAATATTTAAAATTATAATAAATTGAAATAAAAATTAGATTTCTTAATTATTAAAAAGTATATAGAGGTTTAATAGTTTATGTATTTAGGCATTACGGGCTTTAGAAGTTTACTGAATTAACTTTGTATGCATTTAGTGGTTTATAGGTTTAATTTCAAAATTAAAATAACAAAATATTTATTTTTATTATTTTTTTATATTTTGAAAGGTTATAACCTTTGAAAATATAATAATTTTTAAATTTTTTTCAAATGTGAATTCAATATTAAGTTATAATAATCATTAAATTTATATATCATCTAAATTCAATATAAACAATATTATTGATAAATATTCCATTAATCATCAAAAAATAAATTAATAATATATTATTAATAAGATAGATATCAATTAAAATATAATTATAAAACCTATTATGATTCAGAAGCAAAGCAAATTATATTACTATATAATAATTTTTTGTTTTTAATTTTTTTTAATAAGTTTATCTATATTTTTTTGATGAAAAATAATTTATATAAATTATATTTGTCTAACTCAAAATCTATTTTGTAATTAATATTTATATAAAAATAAACAAATAAATAATTAAAATGAATATTTAAAATTATAATGAAAAAAAATGAGATTTATTATTTATTATTTAGGGTATACCAATTTAATTTAAATTATAATTGTCTCACTAATAATTTATTTTGTAATTAATATTTCAATAAAAATAAACTGATAAATAATTATAATAAAAATATAAAATTATATTGAATAAAAATTAAAATGAGATTTATGAATTATTATTAATGTATACCAGTTTAATATTTTAAGTATTTAGAGGTTTTGTCATTTAGGAATTTAGCAATTTATGTTTTTCAGCATTTAGTGGTTTATTGGTTTTGTTTAAACAATGAAATAACAAAAAAATTATTTTTGATATTTTTTCACATTTTCAAAGGTTATAACCTTTGACAATATAATAATTTTAAAATTTTTTAAAAATCTGAAAACAATATTTAGTAATAATAATCATTATAATTATATATAATATGAACTAAATATAAACAATTTTATTGATAGATATGATATCAATTATCAAAAAATAAATTAATATGTTATTATTATTATGATGGATATAAATTAAAATATAATTGCAAAACTTAAAATAATTGAAAATCCATGTAAAATTTATTACTAAATAAAAATTTTTGTTTTTTAGTGTTTTCTTATTTTTATAAGCTTATATATTTTTTTGATGAAAAATAAATTATTTAAATTATATTTGTATCACTCATAATTTATATTGTAATTAATATTTTAATAAATTATTTAAATTATATTTAAGGTTTACTAGTTTAAAGGTTTAAGTATTTAGGGGCTTTTGTGTTTAGGAGTTTAGATGTTTAAGTGTTTATGCATTTAGTGGTTTATATGGTTTATTTAAACAATGATATAGCAAAAAATTTATTTTTTATTATTTATTATAATTTTTGAAGATTATATCCTTTGAAAATATAATAATTTTTAAATTTTTTTCAAATGTAAATATAATATTTATTTATAATAATTTATTCATTATTATAATTCATTTAAATTCAATATAAATAATTATATTGCTAGATATTATAATTATGATCAAAAAAGAAATTAATAAACTATTATTAATAAAATAGGTATTATTTAAATATTATTTGCAAAATCTAAATTTATTCAAATCAAAGTAAAATATATTACTAAATAATAATTTTTTTAATGTTTTGCTTTTTTTATAAGTTTTATTTTTGTTATTAATAATAAATTATTTAAATTATATTTGTCTTAATCATAATTTAATTTATAATTTATAATTCAATAATAATAAACTACTAAATAATTAAAATAATTATTTAAAATTATAATGAATACAAATAAAATTGAGATTTATTATTTATTAATCAGGATATACCAGTTTAATGGTTTTAGTATTTAGGAGTTTTTTGGTTTAGGAGATTTATGATTTAATTTTTTATACCTTTAGTGATTTATAGTTTTTATTTTAAGAATGAAAAAACAAAAAAATTAAATTTTTGATTTTTTTTTTAATTTTTGAAGGTTGTAACCTTTGAAAATATAATTATTTTAATTTTTTTTAAATGTGAATATAATATTTAGTTATAATAATCTTAATAATTATATATAATGTAAACTCAATATCAATAATTTTACTTATAGATATAATAATAATGATCAATAAATAAATTAATAAACTTGTATTTATAAGAATGATATAAATTAAAATATAATTGTAAAATCTAAAATGATTCAAAATCAAAATATGATATATTATTAAATAATAATTTTTTATTTTTAAAATTGTGTCTCTTTTTATAACTATTTTTTTGATGAAAAATAAATTATTTAAATTATATATGGCAGTATGGCACATTAATAATTTATTTTGTAATTAATATTTCTATAAAAATAAACTGATAAATAATTAAAAAATAAATATTTAAAATTATAATGAATACTAATAAAACTGAGATTTATGATTTATTATCTAGACTATACTAATTTAATGTTTTAAGTATTTATGGGCTTCGGAGTTTAGGAGTTTACTCATTTTAGTATTTAGTCATTTAGTGGGTTATAGGTTTTATATAAAAAAATAACAAAGAATTTATCTTTGTTATTTTTTCTCATTTTTGAAGGTTATAACCTTTGAAAATATAATAATTTTTAATTTTTTTTTTCAAAAGTGAATACAATATGAAGTTATAAAAATCATAATAATTATATATCATATAAATTCAATATAAATTATTTTATTGATATTTATTATAATAATGATCATAAAAAAGTAATAACCAATTATTAAAAAGATAAATATTGTTTAAAATATATTTGCAAAACCTAAGATGACTCAAAATCAAAGTGAAATATTTTACTAAATATTAATTTTAAATTTTTAAATTTTTGTATCCATATATAAGCCTATATATTTTTTGATGAAAAATAAATTATTTAAATTATATTTGTATCACTAATAATTTATTTTTTTATTTATATTTCTATAAAATTAAACTAATAAATAATTAAAATGTATATTTAAAATTGTAATGAATACTAATAAAAATGAGATTTATCATTTATTATTTAGGGTATACCTATTTAATTGTTTAAGTTTTTTGTGGTTTTGGGGTTAAGAAGTTTATTGATTTATATGTTTACTCATTTTCGTGTTTATAGGTTTTATTTAATCAATGAAATAAAAAAAAATATTTTTTTGAATTTTCGTAATTTTCAAAGGTTATAACCTTTAAAAATATAATAATTTTTTAATAGTTCTAAAATATGAATACAATACTTAGTATAATAATCTTAATAATTATATTTTTTGTAGATTCAATATAAAAAAATGTATTTATATATATTATAATAATGATCAAAAAATAAATTAATAAACTATTATTAAAAAGATAAATATTAATTAAAATATATTTGCAGAACCCAAGATAATTCAAAATCAAAGTAAATTATATTACTAAAAAAATTAAATTTTTGAAATTTTGTTTATTTTTATAAGCTTATTTTTTTTCATAAAAAATAATTTATTTAAATTATATCTGTCTCACTCATTAATTATTTTATAATTAATATTTCTATAAAAATAAACTAAAAAAATAATTTAAATGATAATTTAAAATTATAATGAATACAAATAAAAATGAGATTTATTATTTATTATTTAGGTTTTATAGGTTTAATGGTTTAATTATTTAGGGGGTTTTGGGGTTTAGGAGTCTAGAGATTTAAATGTTTAGTTATTTAGTGGTTTATAAGTTTTATTTAAATAATAAAATAAAAAAAATTATTTTTGTGATTTTTTATCATTTTTGAAGGTTATAACCTTTGAAAATATAATAATTTTTAAATTTTTTTCAAAAGTAAAAATAATATTTAGTTATAATAACTTAATAATTATAAGACATTTTAATTGAATATATGTAATTTTATTGTTCGATATTATAAAAATGATCAACTAATAAATTAATAAACTATTATTGATAAGATTGATCGTAATTAAAAAATAATAGCAAAACCTATATATAATGATTCAAAATCATATTAAAATATATTACTAAATAATAATTTTTTGTTTTTAAATTTTTACTTCTTTTTATATCCTTATATATTTTTTTTGATTAAAAATAAATTATTAAAATTATAGTTGTCTCTCTCATTATTTATTTTGTAATTAATATTTCTATAAAAAATAAACTAATAAATAATTAAAATGAATATTTAAAATTATAATGAATACAAATTTAAATGAGATTTATGATTTATTATATATGGTATACCGGTTTAATGGTTTGATTATTTAGTGGTTTATAGGTTTTATTTATATAATAAAAAATTAAAATTCTATTTTTGATTTTATCTGATTTTCAAAGGTTATAACCTTTGAAAATAAAATAATTTTTATAATTTTTTGAAATGTGAATACCATGTATAATTATATTTATCGTACTAATTATATATCATATAAATTCAATATAAATAAAGTTAATGATAGATATTATAATAATGATAAAAAATTAAATTAATAAACTATTATTAATAATATTAATATTAATTAAAATATATTTACATAACACAAAATGATTCAAAATCAAATCAAAATATATTACTAAATAATAATATTTAATTTTTATTATTTTCCTTCTTTTAATAAGCTTATATTTTTTTTATTAAATTAAATTATTTAAATAATATTTGTTTCACTAGAAATTTATTTTGTAATTAATCTTTCTAATAAATTAAACTATAAATAATTAAAATGAATATTTAAAATTATAATAAATAGAAATAAAAATGAGATTTATTATTTATTAAGTAGTATATAGATGTTAAAAGGTTTATGTATTTAGCGATTTCATGATTTATGAGCTTACTGATTTATGTAAGTAAGCATTTAATGATCTATAGGTTTTATTGAAAAAATGAAATAACAAAAAATTTATTTTTTTTTATTTTTTCATATTGTCAAAGGTTATAACCTTTGAAAATATAATAATTTTTAAAATCTTTTGAAATGTGAATACCATGTATAATTATATTAATCTTATTAATTATAATTCATATAAAATAAATATAAATAATTTTAATGATAGATATTATAATAATGATCAAAAATTAAATTAATAAATTGTTATTAATAATATAAATATTAATTAAAATAAACTGATAATTAATAAGATTATATATTCAAAATTTATTTTACAATAATAAACTAATAAACTATAAATTAGTTTATTTTACAATAATATGATATTAATATATCTTATTTTGATTTAATTGTTTATGCTGAATTTATATTATATATAAATATAATGATTATTATAACTAAATATCGAATACACATTGAAAAAACTTTAAAATTATTATATTTTCAAAGGTTATAACCTTTGAAAATATAAAAAAATAATAAAAATAAATTTTTTGTTATTTTATTTTTTAAATAAAATCTATAAACCTCTAAATGCACACACAATTAAATCAGTAAACACCTAAATACATAAACCATTAAACTGCTATATAATAAATAATAATTAATAAATCTAATATTAATTTCTATTTATTATAGTTTTAAATATTCATTTTAATTATTTATTAGTTTATTTTTATAGAAATATTTATTATAAAATAAATTATGAGTGCGACAAATATAATTTAAATAATTTTTTTTAATCTAGAAAAAAATATATGCATATAAAAGAAATAAAAATTTAAAAATTAAAAATTATTATCCAGTAATTTATTTTACTTTAATTTTGAATCAATTTGTGTTTTGTAAATATTTTTTAATTAATATATATCTTATTATTAATATTTTATTAATTTAATTTTTAATCATTATTAAAATATCTATCAATAAAATTATTTATATTGAATTTATATCATATATAATTATTAATATTATTATAACTAAATATTGTATTCACATTTCAAAAAATTTTAAATATTATTATATTTTCAAAGGTTATGACCTATGAAAATGAGAAAAATTTACGAAATTTTAATTTGTTATTTTATTGTTTAAATAAAACCCTATAAACCACTAAATGCCTAAAAACATAAATCGCTAAACTCCTAAATGACAAAACCTCTAAATACTTTAATAATTAAATTGGTATACATATATAATAAATCATAAATTTCATTTTAAAATTTATTTAATTTAATTTTAAATATTTATTTTAATTATTTATCAGTTTATTTTTATAGAAATATTAATTACAAAATATATTATTAGTTAGATAGATCTAATTTAAATTAAACTGGTATACCCTAAATAATAAATAATAAAACTGATTTTTTTTCATTATAATTTTAAATATTCATTTTAATTATTTATTTGTATAATTTTATATAAATATTAATTACAAAATAAATTATGAGTAAACAAATATAATTTATATAAATTATTTTTCATCAAAAAAATATAGATAAATTTTTAAAAACAAATTTCAAAACAAAAAATTATTATATAGTAATATATTTTGCTTAGCTTCTGAATCATTTTAGGGTTTTTAATTATATTTTAATTGAAATCTATCTTATTAATTATAGATTATTAATTTATTTTTTGATCATTATTAGAATATTTTTCAATAAAAATGTTTATATTGAATTTATATGATATATATATTTATTAATTATTATAAATATTGTATTCACTTTTGAAAAAAGTTTTAAAATTTTTATATATTCCAAGATTATAACCTTTGAACATGTGCAAAAATAAAAAATATATATTTTTTTGTTATTTCATTATTAAATAAAATGTAAACACCACTAAATGCCTAAACACTTAAATCACTAAACTATAAAATCCCGTTATCCCTATATTGATAATCCTTTAAACCGGTATACACTAAATAATAATTAATAAATCTCATTTTTATTTGTTTTCATTATAATTTAAAAAAATCATTTTGATTTTTAGTTTTTTATTTGTATATCTGTTTTAATTATAAAATAAATTATGAGTTAAAAATAAAATTTATAAAAATTATTTTTCATTAAAAATAGATAAGCTTATAAAAAGAATAAAAATTTAAAAACATATAATTATTATTTAGTAATATATATTGCTCTGCTTTTGAATCATTTAAGTTTTGATATTATATTTAACTCATATCAATGTCATTCATAATACATTTTTAATTTATTTATTGATAATTATTAGAATATCTATCAATAAAATTGTTTATATTGAATTTATATGATATATAATTATTATGATTATTATAAATAAATATTGTATTCACTTTTGAAAAAAATTTAAAAATTATTATATTTTGACAAGTTATAACCTTAAAAAATTAGAAAAAATAATAAAAATAAATTTTTTATTATTTTATTTTTTAAATAAAACCTATAGATCATTAAATGCTTACTTACTTATAATATTTGAAAATTAAATATTATTATTTAGTAATATATTTTGATTTGCTTTTGAATCATTTTATGTTATGTAAATATATTTTAATTAATATGTATATTATTAATAATAGTTTATTAATTTAATTTTTCATCATTATTATACTATCTATCATTAAAATTGTTTAAATTGAATTTATATGATATATAATTAATAATATTAATATAATTATACATGGTAATCACATCACAAAAAATTTTAAAAATTATTTTATTTTAAACGGCTATAACCTTTGAAAATCAAATAAAATCAAAAAAAAATTTCTTTATTTTTATTATATAAATAATATCTATAAACCACTAAATGCCTAAAAAAATAAATTGCTAAACTCCTAAATGACAAAACCCCTAAATTAACAATCCATTAAACTAGTATACAATATATAATAAATCATAAATCTCATTTTAATTATTTATGAGTTTATTTTTTATAGAAATATTAATTTCAAAATAAATAAAGAGTGAGACAAATATAATTTTAATAATTTATTTTTAATCAAAAAATAAATATAAGCTTATAAAAAGAAGTATAAATTTAAAAACATAAAATTATCATTTAATAATATATTTTTCTTTGATTTTGAATCATTATAGGTCTTGCACTTATTTTTTAATTGCTATCAATCTTATTAATAAGAGTTTATTAATTTATTTTTTGATCATTATTATAATATCTATCAATAAAATTACTTATATTGAATTTAAATGTCTTATAAATATATATTATTATAACTAAATATTATATTTACATTTGAAAAAAATTTAAAAATTATTATATTTTCAAAGGTAATAACCATCAAATAATTTAAAAATTAATTAATAAATATTGTTTTTTCATTCTTTAAATAAAAACTATAAATCACTAAAGGCATAAACACTTAAATCACTAAATCCCAAAACACCTAAATACTTAAACCATTAAAACTATATATCCTGAATATTAAATAATAGATCTCACTTTTATTTGTATTTATTATTATTTTAAATATTCATTTTAATTATTTTTTAGTTTATTTTTATTGAATTATAAATTACAAAATATATTATGAGGAAGACAAATATAATTTAAATAATATACTTTTAAGAATAATAAATATATACTTATAAAAAGGTATAAAACATCAAAAACATTATTATTTAGTAATTTATTTTACTTTGATTTTGAATAAATTTAGGTTCTGCAAATATATTTTAAATAATATCTATCTGATTTATAATAGTTTATTAATTTATTTTTTGATCTTTAATATAATATCTATCAATATAATTGTTTTTATTTAATTTATATGATATATAATTATAAATATTATAAAAACTAAATATAGTATTCACATTTAAAAAAAATTTAAAAATTGTTATATTTTCAAAGGTTATAACCTTAAAAAATGAGAAAAAATAAAAAAAAATTTTGTTATATCATTGTTTAAATAAAACTTATAAACCATTAAATACCTAAACACATAAATCTCTAAACTCCTAAACCCCGAAGCCCCTAAATAATTAAACCTTTAAACTCGTAAACCTTAAATATAATTTAAATAATTTATTGAAATATTAATTACAAAATAAATAATGAGTGGTAAAAATATAATTTAAATAATTTATTTTTTATCAAAATAATATATAATCTTATAAAATGGGGCAAAAACTAAAAAACAAAAATTATTATTTAGTAATAAATTTACTTTGATTTTGAATCATTTTAGTTTTTGTAATTAAATTTTAATTTATATCTATCATATTAATAATAGTTTATTAATTTATTTTTTGATAATTGATATAATATCTATCAATAAAATTGTTTATATTTAGTTTATATTATATATTTTTATAATAATTATTATTACTAAATATTGTATTCACATTTTTTTAAAATTTTAAAATTATTATATTTTAAAAGGTTATAATCTTTTAAAATTTGAAAAAATATCAAAAATAATTTATTTGTTATTTCATTGTTTAAATAAAAGCTATAAACCACTAAATGCATAAATACTTGAATGATTAACTTCTAAATCTAGAAAACCCTAAATAGATAATTTTTTTAATAAGATATAGACTATATAATAAACAATAAATCTCATTTTTATTTTTTTCATTATAATTTAAAATATTCATTTTAATTATTTATTTGTTTATTTTTATATAAATATTAATTACAAAATAAATTATGAGTTAGACAATTATAATTTATGATTATTATTTTTCATCAAAAAAATATAGATAAAGTTATTAAAAAAAATTAAAAACAAAAAATTATTATATAGTAATATAATTTGCTTTGCTTTTGAATCATTATACGTTTTGTAATTATATTTTAATTGATATCTATCTTATTAATAATAAATTATTAATTTATTTTTTGATCATTATTAGAATATTTATCAATAATATTGTTTATATTGAATTTATATGATATATAAATATAATTATTATTATAACTAAATATTGAATTCACATTTGAAAAAAATTTAAAAATTATTATATTTTCAAAGGTTATAACCTTTGAAAATATAAAAAATTAATAAAAATAAATATTTTGTTATTTTAATTTAAAAAAAAACTATAAACCACTAAATGCATGCACAATTAAATCAGTAATTTCTTAATGCCCGTAATGCCTAAATACATAAACCATTAAACCGCTATATACTACTTAATAATTAAGAAATCTAATTTTTATTTCAATTTATTATAATTTTAAATATTCATTTTAATTATTTATTAGTTTATTTTTATATAAATTTTTATTACAAAATAAATTATGAGTGCGACAAATATAATTTAAATAATTTATTTTTAATAAAAAAAAATATACGCTTATAAAAGAAGTAAAAATTTAAAAATTAAAAATTATTATCCTTTAATATTTTTTAGTTTAATTTTTAATCAATTTGGGTTTTGTAAATATTTTTTAATTAATATCTATCTTATTATTAATAGTTTATTAATTTAATTTTTGATCATTAGTATAATATCTATCAATAAAATTATTTATATTGAATTTATATCATATATAATTTTTAATATTATTATAACTAAATGTTATATTCACATTTCAAAAAATTTTAATTATTAATTTATTTTTAAAGATTATAACATTTGAAGATCAGAAAAAATCTAAAAAAAATTTTCTCATTTTTATTATATAAATAAAACCTATAAACCACTAAATACCTAAAAACATAAATTTATAAACTCCTAAATGACAAAACTCCTAAATAATCAAACCATTAAACCGGTATACTACATATAATAAATCATAAATCTAATTTTAATTTGTATTCATTATTATTTTTAAATATTCATTTTAATTATTTATTAGTTTATTTTTTATAGAAATATTAATTACAAAATAAATAATGAGCGAGACAACTATAATTTTAATAATTTATTTTTAATCAAAAAAATATATAAGCATATAAAAAGAAGTAAAAATTTAAAAATAAAAAATTATTATTTAGTAATATATTTTACTTTGATTTTGAATTATTATATATAGGTTTTGTAATTATATTTTAATTGCTTCAATCTTATTAAGAATAGTTTATTAATTTATATTTGATCAATTTTATAATATCTAACAATAAAAGTACTTATATTGAATTTAAATATTTTATAATTATTAAGATTATTATAACTAAATATTATATTTACATTTGAAAAAAAATTAAAAATTATTATATTTTCAAATGTTATAACCATCAAAAATGATAAAAAATCACAAAAATAATTTTTTTTTATTTTATTATTTAAATAAAACTTATATACCAATAAATGCCTAAACATTTAAATCTCTAGACTCCTAAACCCCAAAACCCCCTAAATACTAAAACCATTAAACCTATATAACCTAAATAATAAATAATAAATCTCATTTTTATTTGTATTCAATATAATTTTAAATATTCATTTTAATTATTTTTTAGTTTATTTTTATAGAAATATTAATTACAAATTAAATAATGAATGAGACATATATAATTTAAATAAATTATTTTTTATGAAAAAAAAATAAGCTTATAAAAATAAACAAAATTTCAAAATTTTAAACTTTTATTTAGTAATATATTTTACTTTGATTTTGAATTATTTTGGTTTCTACAAGTATATTTTAATTAATATCTATCTTATTAATAATAGTATATTATTTTATTTTTTGATCATTATAATAATATATATTAATAAATTTTTTTATATTGAATTTACAACAAATATAATTTTTAAGATTATTATTACTAAGTATTGTATTGCTATTTTATAACTATTAAAAAATTATTATATTTTAAAAGGTTATAAAATTCAAAAATCACTAAAATTAATAAAAATAAATTTTTTGTTATTTCTTTGATTAAATAAAACCTATAAACACCTAAATCTGCAAACATATAAATCAATAAACTCATTAACCCCAAAACCACAAAAAACATAAACAATTAAATAGTTATACCCTAAATAATAAATCATAATTCTCATTTTTATTAGTATTCATTATAATTTTAAATAGACATTTTATATTATTTATTAGTTTATTTTTAAAGAAATATAAATCAAAAAATAAATTATTAGTGAGAAAAATATAATTTAAATATTTTATTTTTCATCAAAAAATATATAGGCTTATAAATGGATAAAAAAACTTAAAAATTTAAAATTAATATTTCGTAAAATATTTCACTTAGATTTTGAATCATTTAGGTTTTGAAAATATATTTTAAACAATATTTATCTTATTAATAATTATTTATTAATCTTTTGTATGATCATTATTATAATATGTATCAATATAATTGTTTATATTGAAAATTTACATGATTTATAATTATTAAGACAACAATAACTAAATATAGTATTCACATTTAAAAAAATTTAAAAATTGTTATAGTTTCAAAGGTTATATCCTTCAAAAATAAGAACAAATAACAAAAAAAAATTTTGTTATTTTATTTTTTAAATAAAACCTATAAACTACTAAATGCCTAAACACTTAAATCACTAAATTCTTAAATCTCAAAACTCCTAATATATAATCTTTTAAACCTGTATATTTTATCTTATTTATAATTGTTTTATTTAATATATATCTTATTAATATATTTTACTTAGATTTTGAATCATTTTAGGTTTGCAAATAAATTTTATTTAATATCTAGCTTATTAATAATAGTTTATTAATTTATTTTATTATCGTCATCATAATATCTATAAAAACTATATATATTGAATTTACATAATATATAATTATTTACATTATTATAACAAAATAATATTTTCATATTTTAAAAAAATTTAAAAATTATTAAGTTTTCAAAGGTTATAACTTTTGAATATAATAAAAAATAAAAAAATAAATTTTTTGTAATTAGATTTTTAAAATAAAATCTATAAACAACAAAATACCTAAATTCTTAATGACTAAACTCCTAAACCACGAAGCCCATAAATACATAAGCCTTTAAATTAGTATAGTCTAAATAATAAATAATAAATCTCTTTTTTATTAGTATTCATTATAATTTTAAATATTCATTTTAATTATTTATCAGTTTATTTTATTGAAATATTAATAATAAAATAAATTATTAGTGAGACGGATATAATTTAAAGAATTTATTTTTCATCAAAAAAAATATAAGATTATAAAAAGAGGCAAAATTTTTAAAACAAAATATTATTATTTAGTAAATTATTTTAATTTAATTTTGAATATTTTTAGATTTTGCAATTATATTTTAATTTATATCATTCTAATTAATAATAGTTTACTAATTTATTTATTGAACATTATTATAATATCTATAAATAAAATTATTTATATTGATTTTACATTATATATAATTATCAAGATTATTATAACTAAATATTATATTCATATTTTAAAAAAAATTAAATATTATTATATTTTCAAAGGTTATAACCTTCAAAAATTAGATAAAATCAGTTAAGGCATAAACACTTAAATGACTAAACCCCAAAACACCTAAATACTTAACCCATTAAACCTGTATATCCTGAATAATAAATAATAAATCTCAATTTTATTTGTATTCATTATAATTTTTAATATTTATTTTAATTATTTATTAGTTTATTTTTATAGAATTATAAATTACAAAATAAATTATGAGGAAGACAAATATAATTTAAATAATTTATTTTTATTAACAAAAATATAAACTTATAAAAAAGCAAAATTATAAAAAAAATTATTATTTAGTAATAAATACTTTAATTTTGAATAAATTTAGGTTTTGCAAATATATTTTAAATAATATCTATCTTATTAATAATAATTTATTAATTTATTTATTGATCATTATTATTATAGATAGCAATGTGATTATTTATATTGAATTTAAATGACTTATATTTATTAAGATTATTATAACTAAATATTATATTTACATTTGAAAAAAATCTAGAAATTTTTATATTTTCAAAGGTTATAACTTTCAAAAATTAGAAATAAAAATAAAAATAAATTTTTTTTATATCATTGTTTAAATAAAACTTATAGACCACTAAATGCCTAAACACTTAAATCTATAAACTCCTAAACACAAAAGCCCCTGAATACTTAAAACTTTAAACTCGTAAACCGTAAATATAATTTAAATAATTTATTTATCATAAAAGAAAAATAAAAGCTTATAAAAAGAAGCAAAAACTTAAAAATAAAAATTATTATTTTGTAATAAATTTTACTTTGATTTTAAATAATTTTAGGTCTTGCAATTATATTTTAATTTATATCTATCATATTAATAATTACATTTTAATTTGTTTTTGATAATTAATATCATATCTATCAATAAAATTGTTTATATTTAGTTTATATTATATATAATTATAATGATTCTTATTACTTAATATTGTATTCACATTTTTAAAAAAAATTAAAATTATTATATTTTCCAAGGTTATAACCTTTAAAAATCTGAGAAAATATCAAAAATAATTTTTTTGTTATTTCATTATTTAAATAAATCCTATAAACTACTAAATAGCTAAACACTTAAGTCAATAACTCTGAAAACTCAAAAACACTAAATAGATAATCCTTTTAAACTGATATAACCTAAATAATAAATAATAAATCTCAATATTATTTTTTTCATTATAATTTAAAATATTCATTTTAATTATTTATTCGTTTATTTTTATTTAATATTAATTACAATATAAATTAAGAGTTAGATAAATATAATTTATATAAATTATTTTTCATCAAAAAATATAGATAAACTTATAAAAAGAAAAAAAAATTTCAAAACAAAAATTTATTATATAGTAATATAATTTGCTTTCCTCATGAATCATTTTAGGTTTTGTAATTATATTTTAATTAATATCTATCTTATTAATAATAGATTATTAATTTATTTTTTGATCATTATTAGAATATTTATCAATAACATTGTTTATATTGAATTTATATGATATATAAATATAATGATTATTATGACTAAATATTATATTTACTTTTGAAAAAAATTTTAAAATTATTATATTTTCAAAGGTTATAATCTTTGAAAATGTAAAAAAATAAAAAAAATATTCTTTTTATTATATCATTGTTTAAATAAAACCTATAAACCACTAAATGCCAAATCACTTAAATCACTAAACTACAAAATTCTGATACCACTATATAGATAATTTTTTAAACCGGTATACACTAAATAATACTTAATAAATCTCATTTTTATTTGGTTTCATTATAATTTAGAAAAATCATTTTGATTTTTAGTTTTTTATTTGTATATCTGTCTTAATTATAAAATAAATTATTAGTTAAAAATATAATTTATAAATATTATTTTTCATAAAAAATAGATAAGCTTATAAAAAGAATAAAAATATAAAAACAAATAATTATTATTTAGTAATATATTTTGCTTTGCTTTTGAATCATTTTAGGTTTTGATATTATATTTTAAGTAATATCAATCTTATTTATAAAAGATTATTTATTTTTTATTTGATAATTATTATAATATCTATCATTAAAATTGTTTATATTGAATTTATATGATATATAACTATTATGATTATTATAAAAAAATATTGTATTCACTTTTGAAAAAAATTTAAAAATTATTATATTTTCAAAAGTTATAACCTTAAAAAATGAGAAAAAATAATAAAAATAAATTTTTAGTTATTTTATTTTTTAAATAAAACCTATAGATCATTAAATGATTACTTATATAAATCAGTAAGCTCATAATCCCCGAAAGCCCTAAATACATAAACCTTTTAATAGCTATATTTTACTTATTAAATAATAAATCTCATTTATATTTCTATTTATTATAATTTTAAATATTCATTTTAATTATTTATAGTTTAATGTTTTAGAAAAATTTATTCTAAATAAATTTTGAATGAGACAAATAATATTTGAATTATTTATATTTAATCAAAAAAAATATAATCTTAAAAAAATAAGGAAAAATTTTAATCTCAATATTATTATTTAGTAATATATTTTGATTTGATTATGAATCATTTTGTGTTATGTAAATATATTTTAATTAATATTTATATTATTAATAATAGTTTATTAATTTAATTTTTGATCATTATTATAATATCTATCATTAAAATTGTTTATATTGAATTTATATGATA
The DNA here is from genome assembly GCA_029783825.1 of Sapria himalayana. NCBI lineage: Eukaryota > Viridiplantae > Streptophyta > Magnoliopsida > Malpighiales > Rafflesiaceae > Sapria > Sapria himalayana. The sequence continues at coordinate 160,996 of JAREIK010001910.1, forward strand.
TATAATTAATAAGATTAATATAATTATACATAGTATTCACATTTCAAAAAATTTTAAATATTACTATATTTTCAAAGGTTATAACCTTTGAAAATGTGAAAAAATATCAAAAATAATTTTTTTGTTATTTCATTCTTTAAATAAAACCTATAAACCACTAAATGTCTAAACACATAAATCACTAACGTAATAAACGAAAAAACCTATAAATATATAAAATATTAAACTAATATACATTAATAATAAATCATAAATCTCATTTTAATTTTTATTCGGTATAAATTTAAATTTTTAGTGTAATTATTTATCAGTTTATTTTTATAGAAATATTAATTACAAAATAAATTATTAGTGAGACAGATCTAATTTAAATAATTTATTTTTCATCAAAAAAAATATATCCTTATAAAAAGAAGCACAATTTTAAAAACAAAAATTTATTACTTAATAATATATTTTATTTTTATTTTGAATCATTTTAGATTTTGCAATTATATTTTAATTTATATCATTCTTATTAATAATAGTTTATTAATTTTTTATAGATCATTATTATAATATCTATTAATAAAATTATTTATATTGAGTTTACATTATATAAAATTATTAAGATTATTATTACTGAATTTTATATTCACATTTAAAAAATTAAAAATTATTATAATTTCAAAGGTTATAACCTTCAAAAATTAAAAAAAATCAAAAAATTAAATTTTTTATTTTTTTCATTTTCTAAATAAAAACTATAAATCACTAAAGGCCTGAACACTTAAATCACTAATCCCCAAAACACCTAAATACTTAAACCATTAAACTAGTATATCCTGAATAAGAATAATAAATCTGTATTTTATTTGTATTCTTTATAATTTTAAATATTCATTATAATTATTTATTAGTTTATTTTTATAGAATTATAAATTAAAAATAAATTATGAGGAAGACAAATATAATTTAAATAATTTACTTTTAAAAACAAAAAATATAAACTTAAAAAAAGAAGCAAAATATCAAAGAAAGTATTATTTCGTAATATATTTTACTTTGATTTTGAATAAATTTACGTTATGCAAATATATTTAAAATAATATCTATCATATTAATAATAGTTTATTAATTTATTTTTTGACCATTAATATAATATATTTCAATATAATTGTTTATATTGAATTTACATGATATATAATTATTAAGATTATCATAACTAAATATAGTATTCACATATAAAAAAAATTTAAATATTGTTATATTTTCAAAGTTTATAACCTTCAAAAATGAGAAAAAATAACAAAAATAAATTATTTGTTATATCATTGTTTAAATAAAACATATAAACCATTAAATGCATAAATACATAAATATCTAAACTCCTAAACCTCGAAGCCCCTAAATGCTTAAATCGTTAGACTCATAAACCATAAATTTAATTTAAATAATTTATAGAAATATTAATTACAAAATAAATTATTAGTGATACAAATATAATTTAAATAATATATTTTTAATCAAAAAAACATATAAGCTTATAAAATGATGCAAAAACTTAAAAAAAATTATTATTTTGTAGTAAATTTTACTTTGGTTTTGAATCATTTTAGATTTTTTAATTATATTTTAATTTATATCTATCTTATTAATAATAGCTTATTAATTTATTATTTGATAATTGATATAATATCTATCAATAAAATTGTTTATATTTAGTTTATATTATATATAGTTATAATATTTATTATTGCTAAATATAGTATTCACATTTTTAAAAAATTTTAAAATTATTATATATTCAAATGTTATGACCTTTGATAATTTGAATAAATATCAAAAAATTTTTTTTGCTATTTCATTCTTTGAATAAAACCTATAAACCATTAAATTCCTAAATACTTAAATCAATAACTTCTAAATCTCGAAAACCCTAAATTGATAAATTTTTTAAACATGTATATCCTAAATAATAAATAAATAATCTCATTTTTATTTTTTTCATTATAATTTTAAATATTCATTTTAATTATTTATTTGTTTATTTTTATATAAATATAAATTACAAAATAAATTATAAGGTATACAAATATAATTTATATAAATTATTTTTCAACAAAAAAATAAAGATAAACATAATAAAAGAAGAAAAAATTAAAAACAAAAAAAATATTATATAGCAATATATTTTCCTTTGTTTCTGAATCATTTAGGTTTTGTAATTATATTTTAATTGATATCTAACTTATTAATAATAAATTATTTATTTATTATTTGATCATTATTAAAATATTTATCAATTAAAATGTTTATATTGAATTTATATGATATATAAATTTAATAATTATTATAACTAAATATTGTATTCACTTTTGAAAAAAGTTTTAAAATTTTTATATTTTCAAAGTTGATAACCTTTGAACATGTGAAAAAATAAAAAAAATATTTTTTTGTTATTTCATCGTTTCAATAAAACATATAAATCACTAAATGGCTAAACTCTTAAATCATTAAACAACAAAATCCCGATACCCCTATATAGATAATCATTTAAACCGATATACCCTAAATAATTATTAATAAATCTCATTTTTATTTATTTTAATTATAATTTAAAAAATTCATTTTGATTGTTAAGTTTTTTATTTATATATATATATTAATTATAAAATAAATTATGTGTTAAAAATATAATTTGTAAAAATAATTTTTCATCAAAAAATAGATAAGCTTATAAAAAGAATAAAAATTTAAAAACAAATAAATATTTAAAGTAATATATTTTGCTTTGTTTTTGAATCATTTTAGGATTTGATATTATATTTTAAGTAATATCAATCTTATTCATAATATATTTTTAATTTATTTTTTGATAATTATTAGAATATCTATCTATAAAATTGTTTATATTGAATTTAAATGATATATAATTATTATGATTATTATAAATAAATATTATATTCACTTTTGAAAAAAATTTAAAATTTATTATATTTTCAAAGGTTATAATCTTTAAAAATGAGAAAGAATAGAAAAAATTAATTTTTTGGTATTTCTTTTTTTAATTAAATTTATAGTCCACTAAATGTTTACTTACTTAAATCAGTAGCTCATAAAACCCGAAACCACTAAATACATAAACCTTATAACAGTTGTATACTACTTAATAAAATATAAATCTCATTTATATTTCTATTTATTATAATTTTAAATATTCATTTTAATTATTTATATTTTAATTTTTTAGAAAAATTAATTATAAAATAAATTTCGAGTGAAACAGATAATATTTAAATAATTTATTTTTAATCATAAAAAAATATAAGCTTATAAAAAGATTGAAAAATTTAAAAATTAAATATTATTATTTAGTAATATATTTTTATTTGATTTTGAATAATTTTATGTTATGTAAATATATTTTAATTAATATTTATATTATTAATAATAGTTTATTAGTTTAATTTTTGATCATTATTATAATGTCTATCATTAAAATTATTTATATTGAATTTATATATATCATATTAATAATAGTTTATTAATTTATTTTTTGATAATTGATATCATATCTATCAATAAAATTATTTATAATTAGTTTATATTATATATAATTTTAATGATTATTATTACTAAATATTTTATTCACATTTTAAAAAAATTTTAAAATTATTATATTTTCCATTGATATAACCTTTGAAAATGTGAAAGAATAACAAAAATAATTTTTTTGTTATTTCATTGTTTAAATAAATTCTATAAACCACTAAATGCCTAAATACTTAAATAAATAACTCCTAAATCTCGAAAACCCAAAATAGATAATCATTTTAAACCGGTATACACTAAATAATAATAATAATAATAAATCTAAATATTATTTTTTTCATTATAATTTATTCTTTGATCATTTTTAGAATATTTATCAATAATATTATTTATATTGAATTTATATGATATATAAATATAATGATTATTATAACTAAATATTGAATTCACATTTGAAAAAAATTTAAAAATTATTATATTTTCAAATGTTATAACCTTTGAAATATCAAAAAATAACAAAAATAAATTTTTTGTTATTATATTTTTTAAATAAAACATATAAACCACTAAATGCATATATAAGTATATCAGTAAACTCCTAAATACATAAACCATTAAACCGCTATATACTACTTAATAATTAAAAAATCTAATTTTTATTTTATTTATTATAATTTTAAATATTGATTTTAATTATTTATTAGTTTATTTTTATAAAATATTTATTACAAATTAAATTAAGAGTGCGACAAATATAATTTAAATAATTTTATTTTTATAAAAAAAAATATACGCTTATAAAAGAAAGAAAAAATTAAAAATTAAAAATTAGTATACAGTAATTTATTATAGTTTAATCTTGAATCTATTTGGGTATTGTAAATATTTTTTTATTTATATCTATCTTATTATTATTAGTTTATTAATTTAATTTTTAATCATTATTATATTATGTATCAATAAAATTGTTTATATTGAATTTATATGATATATAATTATTAAAATTATTATAACTATATATTGTATTCACATTTCAAAAAATTTTAAATATTATTATATTTTCAAATGTTATAACCTATGAAAATGATAAAAAATTACAAATTTTTTTTTGTTATTTTATTGTTTTAATAAAACCTATAAACTACTAAATGTTTAAAAACACAAATTGATAAACTCCTAAACAAAAAAATCTCCTAAATAATCAAACCATTAAACTGGTATACCATATATAATAAATCATAAAACTCATTTTAATTTGTATTCATTATAATTTTAAATATTCATTTTAATTATTTATTAGTTTATTTTTTATAGAATTATCAATCACAAAATAAATAATGAATGAGACAAATATAATTTTAATAATTTATTTTTAATCTAAAAAAAATAAGCTTATATAAAGAAGTAAAAATTTAAAAACAAAAAATTATTATTTAGTAATATATTTTACTTTGATTTTGAATCATTATATATAGGCTTTTCAATTATATTTTAATTGCCATCGATTTTATTAATAATAGTTAATTAATTTATTATTAGATCATTTTTATAATATAGAACAAAAAAATTACTTAATTCGATTAAAATGTATTATAATTATTAAGTTATTATAACTAAATATTATATTTACATTTGAAAAAAATTTAAAAATTATTATATTTTCAAAGGTTATAACCTTCAAAAATGATAAAAAATCACAAAAATAATTTTTTATAATTTTATTATTTAAATAAAACTTATAAACCACTAAATGCCTAAACATTTAAATCTCTAGACTCCTAAACCCCAAAACCCCCTAAATACTTAAACCATTAAACCTATATAACAAAAATAATAAATAATAAATCTCATTTTTATTTGTATTCATTATAATTTTAAATATTCATTTTAATTATTTTTTAGTTTATTTTTATAGAAATATTAATTACAAAATAAATAATGAGAGACAGATATAATTTTAAAAAATTATTTTTTATGAAAAAAAATAAGCTTATAAAATTAAACAAAATTTCAAAAATTTAAAATTTTATTTGGTAATATAATTTACTTTGATTTTGAATTATTATGGGTTCTGAAAATATATTTTAATTAATATTTATCTTATAAATAATAGTTTATTAATTTATTTTTTGATCATTATTATAATATATATTAATACATATTTTAATATTGAATCTACAATAAATTTAATTATTAAGATTATTATAACTAAGTTTTATATTAATATTTTAGAACTATTAAATAATTATTATATTTTAATGGTTATAACCTTTGATAATCATGAAAATTCAAAAAAAATAAATTTTTTGTTATTTCATTGATTAAATAAAACATATAAACACGAAAATGTGTAAACATATAAATCAATAAACTCCTTAATCCAAAACCACAAAAAACTTAAACTATTAAATAGTTATATCCTAAATAATAAATCATAAATCTCATTTTTATTAGTATTCATTATAATTTTAAATATACATTTTAATTATTTATTAGTTTAATTTTATAGAAATATAAATTAAAAAATAAATTATTAGTGAGACAAATATAATTTAAATAATTTATTTTTCATCAAAAAATATATAGGCTTATAAATGGATGCAAAAATTTAAAATTTTAAAATTAATATTTAGTAAAATATTTCACTTTGATTTTGAGTCATTTTAGGTTTTGTAAATATATTTTAAACAATATTTATCTTATTAATAATTGGTTATTACTTTTTTATGATAATTATTATAATAAATATCAATAAAATAGTTTATATTGAATTTATATTATATATAATTATTATGATTATTATAACTTCATATTATATTCACTTTTCAAAAATTAATTTAAAAATTGTTATATTTTCAATGGTTTAACCTTAAAAAATCAGAAAAAATAACAAAAAATAAATTTTTAGTTATATCATTGTTTAAATAAAACTTATAAACCATTAAAAACCGAAACACATAAATCTCTAAACTCCTAAACCCCAAAGCCTATAAATACTTAAATCTTTAAACTCGTAAACCTTAAATATAATTTAAAAAATTTATTTAAATATTAATTACAAAATAAATTATGAGTGATACAAATATAATTAAAATAATTTATTTTTCATCAAAAAAATATATAAGCTTGTAAAAGAAGCAAAAACATAAAAACAAAAAATATTAATTAGTAATAAATTTTACTTGGATTTTGAATGATTTTAGGTTTTGCAATTATATTTCATTTTATATCTATCATAATAATAATAACATTTTAATTTATTTTTTGATAATTGATATCATATCTATCAATAAAACTGTTTAAATTTAATTTATATTATATATAATTATAATGATTATTATTACTAAATATTGTATTCACATTTTTAAAAAATTTTAAAAATATTATATTGTCAAAGGTTATAACCTTTGAATATGTGAAAAAATATTAAAAATATTTTTTCATTATTTCATTGTTTAAACAAAACCTATAAACCACTAAATGCCTAAAAATATAATTCGCTAATGTCCTAAACGACAAAACCTCTTATTTTAATTTTTATTAAGTATAATTTTAAATTTTTATTATAATTATTTATCAGTTTATTTTTATTGAAATATTATTTACAAAATAAATTATTAGAGAGACAGATATAATTTAAATTAAACTGGTATACCGTAAATAATAAAGAATAAATCTAATTAATAATTTTTTTCATTATTTCATTGTTTAAACAAAACCTATAAACCACTAAATGCCTAAAAATATAATTCGCTAATGTCCTAACGACAAACCTCTTATTTTAATTTTTATTAAGTATAATTTTAAATTTTTATTATAATTATTTATCAGTTTATTTTTATTGAAATATTATTTACAAAATAAATTATTAGAGAGACAGATATAATTTAAATTAAACTGGTATACCGTAAATAATAAAGAATAAATCTAATTTTTTTTTTCATTATAATTTTAAATATTCATTTTAATTATTTATATATTTATTTTTATATAAATATTAATTAAAAAATAAATTTTGAGTTAGACAAATATAATTTATATAAATTATTTTTCACAAAAAATTATTATATAGTAATATAATTAGCTTTGCTTCTGAATCATTATAGGTTTTGTAATTATATTTTAATTGTTATCTATCTTATTAATAATAGATTATTAATTTATTTTTTGTTCATTATTAGAATATTTATCAATAATATTGTTTATATTGAATTTATATGATATATAAATATAATGATTATTATAACTAAATATTGAATTCACATTTGAAAAAAATTTAAAAATTATTTATTTTCAAAGGTTATAACCTTTGAAAATATAAAAATTTAATAAAAATAAATATTTTGTTTTTATAATTTTTAAATAAAACCTATAAACCACTAAATGCATACACATCTAAATTAGTAAACTTCTAAAGCCCATAATGCCTAAATAAATAAACTATTAAAGCACGATATACTTCTTAATAATTAAGAAATCTAATTTTTATTATAATTTATTATAATTTTAAATATTCATTTTAATTATTTATTAGTTTATTTTTATATAAATATTTATTTCAATACTTAGTTATATGGTGTAAGATATTTTAATTTAAATAATATAAATTAAATTATTAATATATGTAGGTTTTATTTAATCAATGAAATAACAAAAAATTTATTTTTATGAATTTTCGTGATTTTCAAAGGTTATAACCTTTGAAAATATAATAATTTTTTAAAAGTTCTAAAATATGAATACAATACTTAGTTATAATAATCTTAATAATTATATTTGATGTAATTTCAATATAAAAAATTTTATTAATATATATTATTTTGATGATCAAAAAATAAATTAATAAACTATTATTAATTAGACAGATATTAATTAAAATATATTTGCACAATCCAAAATAATTCAAAATCAAAGTAAATTATATTACTATGTAAAATTTTAAAATTTTGAAATTTTGTTTATTTTTATAAACTTATATTTTTTTTCATAAAAAATTATTTATTTAAATTATATATAACTCATTTTTATAAGTATTCATTATATTTTTATATATACATTTTAATTATTTATTAGTTTATTTTTATAGAAATATAAATTAATAAATCAATTAATGGTTAGACAAATATAATTTAAATAATTTATTTTTCATCAAAAATTATATAAGCTTATAAATGGATACAAAAATTTAAAAAATTAAAATTAATATTTAGTAAAATATGTCACTTTGACTTTGAATCATTTTATGTTTTGTAAATATATTTTAAACAATATTTATCTTATTAATAATTGTTTATTAATCTTTTATATGATCATTATTATAATATATATCAATATAATTGTTTATATTGAATTTACATGATATATAATTATTAAGATTATAATACCTAATTATAGTATTAACATTTAAAAAAATTTAAAAATTTTTATAGTTTCAAAGGTTATATCCTTCAAAAATGAGAACAAATAACAAAAAAAAAATTTTGTTATTTTATTTTTTAAATAAAACCTATAAATTACTAAATGCTTAACTCTTAAATCACTATATTCTTAAATCCCAAAACTACTAAATATATAATCTTTTGAACATGTATATTTTATCTTATTAATAATAGTTTTATTTAATATCTACCTTATTAATATATTTTACATTAATTTTGAATCATTTTAGGTTTTGCAAATAAATTTTATTTAATATCTATCTTATTAATAATAGTTTATAATTTAATTTATTATCATCATCATAATATCTATATAAAAATTATTTATATTGAATTTACATAATATATAATTATTTAGATTATTATAACAAAATAATATTTTCATATTTTAAAAAATTTAAAAATTTTTAAGTTTTCAAAGGTTATAAGTTTTGAAAATAAGAAAAATTAAAATAATATATTTTTTGTTATTAGAATTTTTAAATAAAATCTATAAACCACCAAATACCTAAATTCTTAATGACTAAACAACTAAACCACGAAGCCCATAAATACATAAGTCTTTAAATTAGTATACTCTAAATAATAAATAATAAATCTCATTTTTATTAGTATTCATTATAATTTTAAATATTCGTTTTAATTATTTATCAGTTTATTTTTATAGAAATATTAATTACAAAATAAATTATTAGTAAGACAGATATAATATAAATAATTTATTTTTAATCAAAAAAATATAAGATCATAAAAAGAGGCAAAATTTTTAAAACAAAATATTATTATTTAGTAATTTATTTTAATTTAATTTTGAATAATTTTAGATTTTGCAATTATATTTTAATTTATATCATTCTATTTATTAATAGTTTATTAATTGATTTATTGATCATTATTATAATATCTATTAATAAAATTATTTATATTGATTTTACATTATATATAATTATCAAGATTATTATAACTAAATATTATATTCACATTTAAAAAAGAAAATTAAAAATTATTATATTTTTAAAGGTTATAACCTTCAAAAATTAGATAAAATCACTAAAGGCATAAACACTTAAATGACTAAACCCCAAAATACCTAAATACTTAAACCATTAAACCTGTATATCCTAAATAATAAATAATAAATAATAAATCTCAATTTTATTTGCATTCATTATAATTTTAAATATTTATTTTACTTATTTATTAGTTTATTTTTATAGAATTATAAATTACAAAATAATTTATTAGGTAGACAAATATAATTTAAATAATTTATTTTTAATAACAAAAATATAAACTTATAAAAAAGAAAAATATTAAAAAAAATTATTATTTAGTAATATATACTTTGATTTTGAATAAATTTAGATTTTGCAAATATATTTTAAATAATATCTATCTTATTAATAATAGTTTATTAATTTATTTATTGATCATTATTATAATATCTAGCAATGTGATTATTAATATTGAATTTAAATGCCTTATATTTATTAAGATTATTATAACTAAATATTATATTTACATTTGAAAAAAATTTAAAAATTTTTTTAGTTTCAAATGTTATAACATTGAAAAATTAAAAAAATATAAAAATAAATTTTGTGTTATATCTTTGTTTAATTAAAACTTATAGATCACGAAATGACTAAACACTTAAATCTATAAACTCTTAAACACAAAAGCCCCTAAATACTTAAAACTTTAAACTCGTAAACTTTAAATATAATTTAAATAATTTATTTTTCATCAAAAAAAAATATAAGCTTATAAAAAGAGCAAAAACTAAAAAACAAAAATTATTATTTGGTAATAAATTTTAATTTGATTTTGAATAATTTTAGGTTTTGCAATTATATTTTAATTTATATCTATCATATTAATAATAGCATATTAATTTATTTTTTGATAATTGATATCATATCTATCAATAAAATTTTTTTTATTTAGTTTATATTATATATAATTATAATGATTCTTATTACTAAATATTTTATTTATATTTTTATAAAAATTTAAAATTATTATATTTTCAAAGATTATAACATTGAAAATGTGAGAAAATATCAAAAATAATTTTTTTGTTATTTCACTGTTTAAATAAATCATAAAAACTACTAAAGGCCTAAATACATAAGTCAATAACTCTGAAATCTGGAAAACCCTAAATAGATAATCCTTTTAAACTAGTATACCCTTAATAATAAAGAATAAATCTCAATATTATTTTTTTCATTATAATTTAAAATATTCATTTTAATTATTTATTAGTTTATTTTTATTAAATATTAAATACAATATAAATTATGTGTTAGACAAATATAATTTATATAAATAATTTTTCATCAAAAAATATAGATAAATTATAAAAAGAACAAAAAATTTTAAAACAAAAATTTATTATATAGTAATATATTTTGCTTTACTTCTGAATCATTTTAGGTTTTGTAATTATATTTTAATTGATATCTATCTTATTAATAATAGATTATTAATTTATTTTTTGATCATTATTAGAATATTTATCAATAAAATTATTTATATTGAATTTATATGAAATATAAATATAATGATTATTATAACTAAATATTAAATTCACTTTTGAAAATAATTTAAAAATTATTATATTTTCAAAGGTTATAACATTTGAAAATATCAAAAAATAATAAAAATAAATTTTTTGTTTATTTATTTTTTAAATAAAACCTATAACCACTAAATACATACACAGTTAAATCAGTAAACTACTAAACCTCGTAATGCCTAAATACATAAACCATTAAACCGCTATATACTACTTAATAATTAATAAATCTAATCTTTATTTCTATTTATTATAATTTTAAATATTTATTTTAATTATTTATTAGTTTATTTTTATAGAAATATTTATTACAAAAAAATTATGAGTGCGAGAAATATAATTTAAATAATTTTTTTTAATCAATAAAAGTATTTACACTTATATAATACGTAAAAATTTAAAAATTAAAAATTATTATTAAGTAATATATTTTACTTTAATTTTGAATCAATTTCAGTTTTATAAATATTTTTTAATTAATATCTATCTTATTATTAATAGTTTATTTATTTAATTTTTGATCATTATTATAATATCTATCAATAAAATTGTTTATATTGAATTTATATGATATATAATTATTAAAATTATTGAAACTAAATATTGTATTCACATTTCAAAAAATTTTAAATATTATTATATTTTCAAAGGTTATAACCTATGAAAATGACAAAATTATGAAATTTTTTTTGTTATTTTATTGTTTTAATAAAACCTATAAACCACTAAAGTTCTAAACACTTAAATCACTAAACCCCAAATCAACTAAATACTTAAACCATTAAACTAGTATATCCTTAATAATAAATAATAAATCTCTATTTTATCTGTATTCATTATAGTTTTAAATTTTTATTTTAATTATTTATTAGTTTATTTTTATAGAATTATAAATTAAAAATAAATTGAGGAAGACAAATATAATTTAAATAATTTACTTTTAATAAAAAAAAATATAAAGTTATAAAAAGAAGCAAAACATCAAAAAAATTATTATTTAGTAATATATTTTATTTTGATATTGAATAAATTTACATTTTGCAAATATATTTTAAATAAAATCTTTCTTATTAATAATAGTTTATTAATTTATTTTTTGATCATTAATATAATATCTATCAAATAAATTGTTTATATTGAATTTTCATGATATATAATTATTATGATTATCATAACTATATATAGTATTCACATATTAAAAAAAATTTAAAAATTGTTATATTTTCAAAGGTTATAACCATCAAAAATGATAAAAAATAACACAAATCAATTTTTTGTTATATCATTGTTTAAATAAAACTTATTAACCATTAAATGCCTAAACACATAAATTTCTAAACTCCTAAACCCCAAATCCCCTAAATACTTCAATCTTTAAACTTGTAAAACTTAAATATAATTTAAATAATTTATTGAAATATTAATTACAAAATAAATTATCATTGATACAAATATAATTTAAATAATTTCTTTTTCATCAAAAAAAAATATAAGCTTATAAAAATAAGCAAAAACTAAAAAACAAAAATTATTATTTAGTAATAAATTTTACATTGTTTTTGAATCATTTAATGTTTTTTAATACTATTTTAATTTATATCTATCTTATTAATAATAACATATTAATTTATTTTTTGATAATTGCTATCATATCTATCAATAAATTTGTTTATCTTTAGTTTATATTATATATAATTATAATGATTATTATTACTAAATATTGTATTCACATTTTTAAAAAAAATTTAAAATTTTAACATTTTCAAAGGTTATAAACTTTGAAAATGTGAAAAAAAAACAAAAATATTTTTTTTGTTATTTCATTGTTTAAATAAAACCTATAAATCACAAAATGCCTAAAAACATAAATTGCTAAACTACTTAACGACAAAACCTCTAAATACTTAAACCATTAAACTAGTAAACATTAATAATAATTTATAAATCTCATTTTAATTTTTATTCATTATAATTTTAAATTTTTATTTAAATTATTTATCAGTCTATTTTTATAGAAATATTAATTACAAAATAAATTATTAGTGAGACATGTCTAATTTAAATTAAAACAATATCCCTAAATAATAATTATTAAATCTAATTTTTTTCATTATAATTTTAAATATTCATTTTAATTATTTATTTGTTTATATATATATATATAAATATTAATTACAAAATAAATTGAGCTAACAAAAATAATTTATATAAATTATTTTTCATCAAAAAATTATAGATAAACTTTTTAAAAGAAAAAAAATTTTCAAAACAAAAAATTATTATATAGTAATATATTTTGCTTTGTTTCTGAACCATTTTAGGTTTTGTAATTATATTTTAATTGATATCTATCTTATTAATAATAGATTATTAATTTATTTTTTGATCATTATTAGAATATTTATCAATAAAATTGTTTATATTGAATTTACATATTATATAATTATAAAGATTATTATAACTAAATATAATATTTACATTTGAAAATAATTTAAAAATTATTATATTTTTAAAGGTTATCATCTTTGAAAATGAGATAAAATCACAAAAATAAATTTTTTGTTATTTTATTGTTTATATAAAACCTATAAACTACTAAATGCCTAAACGCTTAAATCATTAAACTCATAAACCCCAAAACCACATAACCATTCATTACTTAAACATTTAAACCATCTTTAAAGGTTTAAGTATTTATAAATAATATATAAATATCTATCAATAAATAATAGTTTATTAATTTATTTTTTGATCATTATTATATTTATATTTATATTTAGTTTATTAATAGCTATCAATAAAATTGTTTATTTTTAATTTACATAATATATAATTTTTAAATTTATTATAACTAAATATTGTATTCACATTTGAAAAAATTTTAAAATTATTATATTTATAAAGGTTATAACCTTCAAAATTGATAAAAAATTTTTAAAATTTTTTTTTTGTTATTTTATTATTTAAATAAAACATATAAACTACTAAATGCCTAAACACATAAATCACTAAACTCCTAAACTTTTAAATACTTAAACCATTAAATCGGTATATCCTAAATAATTAATCATAAATCCCATTTTTATTTGTATTCATTATAATTTAAATATTCATTATAATTATTTATTAGTTTATTTTTATAGAAATTTTAATTGCAAAATAAAATTATGAATGAGACAAATATAATTTAAATAATTTATCTTCATCAAAAAAATTTATAAGCTTATAAAAAGAATCAAAAATTTAAAAATAAAAAATTATTATTTAGTAATATATTTTACTTTGATTTTGAATCGTTTTAGGTTTTGCAAATATATTTTAATTAATATCTATCTTATTAATAATAGTTTATTAATCTATTTTATGATCAGTATTATAATATTGATCAATAAAATTATTTATATTGAATTTACATGATATTTAATTTTTATGATTATTATAATTAAATATTGTATTAACATTTGAAAAAAAATTAAAAATTATAATATTTTCAATGGTTATAACCTTGAAAATTAGAAAAAATCATAAAAATAATTTTTTTGTTATTTAATTATTTAAATAAAACCTATAAACCAGGAAATACCTAAATACGTAAATTACTAAACTCCTAAACCCTGATACTGCTGCACCACACACACATAGCAATGGACGACAGTACACACGTGCACATATTCTTGTCCATTTTGGCGTAGCATTTAGAGGGGCCAGTAAGTCTTGGAAGCAGCTAGAAGTATGGGCCACCAGCTTATAGAGGGCCCAACAAGTAGGCCGGGATGATAACATTCAGACAACTGACGAGACAGAGCAAATGGTCGGGAGTAACCCCATGAGTAGCTAGGAGTGGGTCCCACTAGCCCTATCAGGCAGCATAGAGGGCCACCCAACTGTCGCCCAACATGAGTAGTAGGTAATCCATTATTAATTGGAGAGCCGGAAAAATCCGAAGCATCACCAAGCAGGTCCAGAAGCAATGGAGTCCAGACCAGCCACACGGGAGCGAAAGATTCAAACTTGTAGTTTATGTTTGTAGTCTTATTTGTATTTTGGACTTTGTATGGCACCATGTACTTGTAGAGACAGATCATGACATACTCACACACACAATCTTGTCTGTTCTCTATGTAGCATGCAATGAGGGCGACTAGACACATGAGTATCTCTAAGTGGGGCCCACTAATGCATTTTTGTAAATACACATTAGGCGATGCTACACTTCCGGGAGCAGAAGACCCATCTTTATAGCATTTTGTAATTTTACTTGTATTCTAGCTTGGTTGTACGCATAGATAATTAGGCTATGAGATGGACCTCATCACACATGCACACCGATGCATGCATATTTTTTGATATTTTGTCGGTGCAACATACAGCCACTTCTTGGAGCTCGAGGAGGAAGCATTCTAACCCAATAGATACTCTTTTGAGGATCATGGGAGCAAAAGAATGTGGAATTCAGAGGTGAGAATGAATTGACAAAGTGCCATAGATATGGACTTGTGTATTTATGGGTATTCAATTTTACATGTATTCCATTGCATAGCAATGACATAGGCAAATGCTTGATGCTGCATGTCACACACATGCACAATCTTATATTTGAATAGTTTTAATATGGTGCATCATTCAGGTTCCTCAAAAAGGCTTGGACAAATCCGAATGGAAAGGACGCAATGCACATAATGACTCAATGCCAACTATGAAGTCCGGGAATGCCAGGTGATTTTAGTTGTATTCGTATGTTTGGAATTATTAGGCATTATATTTTTTATGTATTTATTGCATAGAATCATTATGGTGCTTAGGATTTGGTGGGTTGACCTAAATTAGTCAGGTTTTTAGTCTCTTGTAAGTTGTGTGCCTAAATGATAAATAAAGTGTGTATTTTTCAAAAAAAACAAAAAAAAACCATAAACCCTAAACATTAAATCCTAAGCCTTAAACCATAAACTATAACCCTAATCCATAAACTCTAAATCCTAAATCTCATGTTTTGCACTTTTATAATCAAATGACTAAGTGTTAAATTTAAATTGAAATTCACAACTTTTAGGAATGTCACAGATTTATCTTTTTGTATATGTAACACGATGTCATGACTCAAGGGGTGAGTTATGGATTCAGTCTCTTTCTTGCTTTAGATTATTTTAGCATTAGCAATGGTCATGATTGTATATTTTTTCTTTAGAACACAAAATCATATCGATTAGAATATCCCATAACTTGTGTCTCTCTGTTGAACATATTGTTATGGCACTAAGAATGATCATGAATACATATTTAATCACTATAATACTGGGTCACAGTATTGGATATGACCATAGCTTGTGCATTTAACTTTATATTGCAAAGTCATTGCACTAGGAATGATTGTAACTTTGGACATTCCTCAAGAACAAGAGTCATGAACCTAAAAATAGTTAAAGCTCGAGTACTACTTTTTATAACTTTCTATAGGTAAAATTCTTTTGATTGGAAATATCACTATGGCTTTTTCCTTTGATTTGTGACCTCAAGTTTCAATATGCAAGACTTATATTTTGAGCAATGATTAAAACCTTTTATACATTTGAATATGATTCATTTACACCTTTTTGGGTATTGTGAGCTTGCATACATAACTCATTTAATATAAAAAGAAAGAAATGCTACTTTTCATATCCTTGAGGATATAAAAAAAGGGCTTAGACATGCCAATAAAATAAATTTTTTGATTCTTGATTGAAAGAGAGCCTATACTTCTTGCCTTGCTCAAACTGCCCTGGGGCTAGTTTATTCTAATAGGCTACAAGGTGGTTATTTTTTTAGAGGTGAACTATGATTTAAAAAAATTGTTGAGTGTGTGCATGAGAGATATTTTAGAAGAAATTACAATAATCAATATAAATAGCATTTTCTACAATTAGCTATTTCAACACATAGGGGTACAACTTTGGTTTAGTCTGTTAGTGTACATGAGTCAAATTACCTTTGATAGCCCAGTGATTCAACATCAAATATGATGAGAGATAATGGAGATAAACTAAATGCTCCTATTATTTTGGTTAGAGCTTTACCAATCATTCTAGAGTTTAGAGAGGAACAAAATAAATTATTTTAATTATTCAGTATAATATTAATTTTACTTTAATTATTTATCAGTTTATTTTTATAGAAATATTAATTACAAAATAAATTATTAGTGAGACAGATCTAATTTAAATTAAACCGGTATATCCTAAATAATAAAGAATAAATCTCATTTTTTTCATTTAAATTTTAAATATTCAAATTTAATTATTTATTTGTTTATTTTTATATAAATAAATAAATTAAAAATTAAAAATAATTGATATCTATCTCACTAATAATTATATTACTAAATAATATAATTTGAATATTAAAAATAATACTAATAATTTGAATAATATAAAATATATTACTAAATAATAAATTTTTGTTTTTAAAATTCTGCCTCTTTTTATAAGGATATATATTTTTTTTGATGAAAAATAAATTATTTATATTAGATCTGTCTCACTAATAATTTATTTTGTAATTAATATTTCTATAAAAATAAACTGATAAATAATTAAAATAAAAATATAAAATTATACTTAATAAAAAGTAAATTGAGATTTATGATTTTTTTATTAATGTACACCTGTTTAATGGTTTAAGTATTTAATGGTTTTGTCATTTAGGAGTTTAGCAATTTATGTTTTTAGGCATTTAGTGGTTTATAGGTTTTATCTAAACAAATAAATAACAAAAAAATTGTATTTTTTTCACATTTTAATATGTTATATCCTTTAAAAATATAAAAATATTTAAAATTTTTTGAAATGTGAATACAATATTTAGTTATTTTAATATTAATAATTATATATCTTATAAATTCAATATAAAAAATTTTATCAATAGATAATATAATAATGATCAAAAATTAAATTAATAAACTATTAATAATAAGATATATATTAATTAAAATATATTTTCAATACCCAAAACGATTCAAGATTATACTATAATATATTACTGTATAATAATTTTTAATTTTTAAATTTTTACTTCTTTTATTAGCGTATATATTTTTTTTGATTAAAAATAAATTATTTAAATTATTTTTGTTGCACTCATAATTTATTTTGTATTAAATATTTTATAAAAATAAACTAATAAATAATTGAAATCAATATTTAAAATTATAATAAATAAAATAAAAATTAGATTTATTAATTATAAAGTAGTATAAAGCGGTTTAATGGTTTAAGTATTTAGAAGTTTACTGATTTAACTATATATGCATTTAGTGGTTTATTTGTTTTTTTTTAAATAAAATAACAGAAAATTTATTTTTGTTATTTTTTGATATTTTCAAAGGTTATAACCTTTGAAAATACAATAAATTTTAAGTATTTTTCTAAAGTGAATACAATCTTTAGTTATAATAATCAATATATTTATATATCATATAAATTCATTATAAACAATTTTATTGATAAATATACTAATAATGTTCAAAAAATAAATTAATAATCTGTTATTAATAAGATAGATATCAATTAAAATATAATTACAAGAGCTAAAATGATTCAGAAGCAAAGCAAAATATATTACTATATAATAATTTTTTGTTGTGAATTTTTTTTTCTTTTAAAAAGTTGATGTATATTTTTTTGATGAAAAATAATTTATATAAATTATACTTGTCTAACTCATAATTTATTCTGTAATTAATATATTTATAAAAAATAAACTAATAAATAATTAAAAATGAATATTTAAAATTATAATGAATTCAAATTAAAATGAGATTTATGATTTATTATATATGGTATGCCGGTTTAATGGTTTGATTATTTAGTTATTTATAGGTTTTATTTATATAATAAAAATTTAAAATTCTATTTTTGATTTTTTTTGATTTTCAAAGGTTATAACCTTTGAAAATAAAATAATTTTGAACATTTTTTGAAATGTGAATACCATGTATAATTATATTAATCTTGCTAATTATATATCATATAAATTCAATATAAATAATTTTAATGATAGATATTATAATAATGCTCAAAAAGTAAAATAATAAACTATTAATAATAATAATAATATTAATTAAAATATATTTACATAACACCAAATGATTAAAAATCAAATCAAAATATATTACTAAATAATAATATTTAATTTTTAAAATTTTCATTCTTTTTATCAACTTATATTTAGTTATAATACAATATTTAGTTATTATAATCATTATATTTATATATCATATAAATTAATATATAAACATTTTTATTGATAAATATTCTAATAATGATGAAAAAATAATTTAATAATCTATTATTAATAAGATAGATATCAATTAAAATATATTTACAAAACCTAAAATGATTCAGAAGCAAAGCAAAATATATTACTATATAATAATGTTTTGTTTTAAAATTTTTTTTTATTTTAAAAAGTTTATCTATAATTTTTTGATGAAAAATAATTTATATAATTTATATTTGCCTAGCTCAATTTATTTTGAAATTAATATTTATATATAAATAAACAAATAATTAATTAAAATGAATATTTATAATTATAATAAAAAAAATGAGATTTATTATTTATTATTTAGGGATACTGTTTTAATTTAAGTTATATATGTCTCACTAATAATTTATTTTGTAATTAATATTTCTATAAAAATAAACTGATAATAAATTAAAATAAAAATTTAAAATTATACTGAATAAAAATTAAAATGAGATTTATGATTTATTATTACTGTATACCAGTTTAATGGTTTAAGTATTTAAAGGTTTTTTCATTTAGGATTTTAGCGATTTATGTTATTAGGCTTTTAGTGGTTTATATGTTTTATTTAAAAAAATAAAATATCAAATAAATTTGTTATAATTTTTTCTCATTTTAAAAGGTTATAACCTTTGAAAATATAATAATATTTAAAATTTTTTGAAATGTGAATACAATACTTAGTTATAATAATATTAATAATTATATATCATATAAATTCAATAAACAATTATATTGATATATTTTATAATAATGATCAAAAATAAATTTATAAAGTTTTGATATTAAGATAGATATTAATTAAAAAATAATTACAAAACCCAAATTGATTATAAATTTTAGTAAAATATATTTCTGGATAAGAATTTTTAATTTTTAAAATTTTACTTCTTTTAAAAGCATATATATTTTTTAAATTATATTTGTCGCACTCATAATTTCTTTTGTAATATATATTTATATAAAAATAAACTAATAAATAATTAAAATGAATATTTAAAATTATAATAAATAGATTTAAAAATTAGATTTATTAATTATTAAGTAGTATATAGCTGTTTAATGGTTTATGTATTTTGGCATTATGGGGTTTAGAAGTTTACTGATTTAACTGTGTATGCATTTAGTGGTTTATAGGTGTTATTTAAAAAAAATATCAAAAAATTTATTTTTTTTAATTTTTGATATTTTCAAAGGTTATAACCTTTGAAAATATTATAATTTTTAAATTTTTTTCAAAAGTGAATACTATATTTAGTTATAATAATCATTATATTTATATATCATATAAATTCAATATAAATATTTTTATTGATAAATATTATAATAATGATAAAAGAATAAATTAATAATCTATTATTAATAAGATAGATATCAATTTAAATATAATTACAAAGCCTAAAATGATTCAGAAATAAAGCAAAATATATTATCATATAATAATTTTTTGTTTTGAATTTTTTTTCTTTTAAAAAGTTTAAATATATTTTTTTGATGAAAAATAATTATATAAATTATATTTGTCTAACTCAATTTATTTTGAAATTAATAATTATATAAAAATAAATGAATAAATAATTAAAATTAATATTTTAAATTATAAAGAAAAAATAATATTGAGATTTATTATTTATTATTTTGGGTATACCGGTTTAAAATGATTATCTATTTAGGGTTTTCGAGATTTAGGAGTTATTGATTTAAGTATTTAGGCTTTTAGTGGTTTATAGGATTTATTTAAACAATGAAAAAAAAAATTATATTTTTTATTTTTTCACATTTTCAAAGGTAATAACATTTAAAAATATAATAATTTTAAAATTTTTTTAAAATGTGAATAAAATATTTAGTAATAATAATCCTTATAATTATATATAATATAAACTAATTATAAATAATTTTATTGATAGATATGATATCAATTATCAAAAAATAAATTAATAAACTATTATTAATATGATAGATATAAATTAAAATATTATTACACATCCTAAAATGATTCAAAATCAATTTAAAATTTATTACTAAATAATAATTTTTTTAAAAAATTTTTACTTCTTTTTATAAGATTATATTTTCTTTATTAAAAGTAAATTATTAATATTATATTTGTCTGACTAATTATTTATTTTGTAATTAATATTTATATAAAAAATAAGCTAATAAATATTTAAAATTATAATGAATACAAATTAAAATGATATTTAAGATTTATTATTGCTGTATATGTAATTTATTTTTTGATAATCTATTTGTATAATCAAATATTTATTGTTTTTTAATATTTTCATTTAAGTACAGGAAAGGAAATATTAAGAGGCTGACACATCTCATGATGGAGGTCACGTTGTCTGGTCAGCGGGCTAGAATTGGAGTAGAGCCTGACACATCTTATGATCCGACCCGCGCCGGTTAAATGAACCGAGAGAAATTTTAAAATAAAATGTTTTGTAATTTTATTTTTTGGTAGCTGTTTTTGGACCCGTGGAACTATTCATCTTCTCTCTCTCTTCTCTCAGTGTGATTTATCGTGACTATTCTGTGTGCTGCATACTGTAAGAGATTTCTGTACCTTTAATCTGTAATGCATAAGCATTTTCTGGTTGATTTGGCTAGTTGTACTGAGCGACTAGCTAAGTATGTTATTTTTGGTGATTATTTCTCATTTTTTGATTCTATCATGGATGGTTGCTGCATTGGGATATATATATTGCTTGTTTTATGTTGTTTCTGTGTTGCTGTATCTCAATCTCATTACCATGGAAGTACAATTGCCCAACAATTATATATGGTATACCAGTTTAATGGATCGATTATTTAGGGGTTTTGTCATTTAGGAGTTTAGCAATTTATGTTTTTAGGCATTTAGTGGTATATAGGTTTTATTTATATAATAAAAATTTTTTTTTTATTTTTTTTAGATTTTGAAAGGTTATAACCTTTAAAAATAAAATAATTTTTAAAATCTTTTGAAATGTGAATACCATGTATAATTATATTAATCTTATTAATTATATATCATGTAAATTCAATATAAATAATTTTAATGATAGATATTATAATAATGATCAAAAGTTAAATTTATAAACTATTATTAATAATATAAATATTAATTAAAATATATTTACATTACACGAAAAAATTCAAAATCAAATAAAAATATATTACTAAATAATAATATTTACTTTTAAAATTTTTCCATCTTTTTATAAGCTTATATTTTTTTATTATTAAAAATAAATTATTTAAATAATATCTGTCTCAATCGAAATTTATTTTGTAATTAATTTTTCTAAAAATTAAAATATAAATAATTAAAATGAATATTTAAAATTATAATAAATAGAAATAAAAATGAGATTTATTATTTATTAAGTAGGATACAGCTGTTATAAGGTTTATGTATTTAGGGGTTTCGAGTTTTATGAGCTACTAATTTATGTAAGTAACCATTTAGTGGTCTATTGATTTTATTTAAAAAAGAAATAACAAAAAATTTATTTTTTGGATTCTTTCTCATTTTTTAAGATTAAAAACCATTGAAAATATAATAATTTTTTTATTTTTTTCAAAAGTGAATACAATATTTATTTATAATAATCATAATAATTATATATCATATAAATTCAATATAAACAATTTTATTGATAAATATTCTAATAATTATCAAAAAATAAATTAAAAATCTATTATGAATAAGATTGATACTACTTAAAATATAATATCAAAACCTAAAATGATTCAAAAGTAAAGCAAAATATATTACTTAATAATAATTATTTGTTTTTAAATTTTTTTATTTTTATAAGCTTATCTATTTTTTGATGAAAAATAATTTTTATAAATTATATTTTTAACTCATAATTTATTTTATAATTAATATATATATATAAATAAAAAACTTAAAAATCAAAATGAATTTTTTAAATTATAATGAAAACCAATAAAAATGAGATTTATTATTTATTATTTAGGATATACTGGTTTAAAGGATTATCTATATAGGGGTATCGGGTATATGTAGTTTAGTGATTTAAGTGTTTAGGCATTTATTTATTTATAGGTTTTATTTAAACAATGAAATAACAAAAAAAATATTTTTTTTTATTTTTTCACATGTTCAAAGGTTATAATCTTTGAAAATATAAAAATTTTAAAACTTTTTTCAAAAAATAAATTATTAATCTATTATTAATAAGATAGATATCAATTAAAATATAATAAAAAAACCTAAAATGATTCAGAATAAATCAAAATATATTACTGAATAATAATTTGTTGTTTTGAAATTTTTTTTTCTTTTAAAAAGTTTATCCATATTTTTTAATGAAAATTAATTTATATAAATTATATTTGTCTAATTCATAATTTATTTTTTAATTAATTTTTATATAAAAATAAACAAATAAATAATTAAAATAAATATTTAAAATTATAATGAAAAAAATAATATTGAGATTTATTCTTTATTATTTAGGGTATACCGGTTTAATATAAATTAGATTGGTCTCACTAAGAATTTATTTTGTAATTAATATTTCTATAAAAATAAACTGATAAATAATTAAAATAAAAATTTAAAATTATACTGAATAAAAATTAAAATGAGATTTATGAATTATTATTAATGTATACCAGTTTAATATTTTAAGTATTTAGAGGTTTTTTCGTTTATGACTTTTGCGATTTATGTTTTTAGGCATCTAGTGGTTTATAGGTTTTATTTAAACAATGAAATTACAAAAAAAATTATTTTTGATATTTTTTCACATTTTCAAAGGTTATAACCTTTGAAAATTTATTAATTTTAAAATTTTTTAAAAAAGTGAATACAATATTTAGTAATAATAATCATTATAATTATATATAATATAAACTAAATATAAATAATTTTATTGATAGATATGATATCAATTATCAAAAAATAAATTAATATGCTATTATTAATATGATAGATATAAATTAAAATATAATTTCAAAATCCAAAAATATTTAAAATCCAAGTAAATTTTATTACTAAATAATATTTTTTTTAGTATTTGCTTCTTTTTATAAGCTTATATTTTTTTTGATGAAAATAATTTATTTAAATTATATTTATATCCCTCATAATTTATTTTGTAATTAATATTTTAATAAATTATTTAAATTCTATTTAAGGTTTACGATTTTAAACGTTTAAGTATTTAGGGGCTTTTGTGTTTACTAGTTTAGAGGTTATAGTATTTAAACATTTGGTCTTTTATAAGTTTTATTAAAACAAAGATATAACAAAAAATTTATTTTTATTATTTTTTTTTTATTTTTGAAGGTTATAACCTTTGAAAATATAATAATTTTTAAATTTTTTTCCAATGTAAATATAATATTTAGTTATAATAATCTTTATAATTATAAGTCATTTAAATTCAATATAAATAAATACATTGCTAGATATTATAATAATGATCAAAAAAATGTAATAAACTATTATTAATAAGATATATATTATTTAAAATATATTTGCAATATCTAAATTTATTCAAAATCAAAGTAAAATATATTACTTAATAATAATTTTTTTAATGTTTTGCTTTTTTTATAACTTTATATTTTTGTTATTATAAATAAATTATTTAAATTAATTTGTCTTACTCATAATTTATTTTGTAATTTATAATTCTATAATAATAAAATAATAAATAATTAAAATAATTTTTTAAAATTATAATGAATACAAATAAAATTGAGATTTATTATTTATTATTCAGGATATACTGGTTTAATGGTTTAAGTATTTAGGTGTTTTTGGGTTTAGGAGTTTAATGATTTAAGTGTTTAGACCTTTAGTGATTTATAGTTATTATCTAAAGAATTAAAAAAAAATTAATTTTTTGAATTTTTTTAATTTTTGAAGGTTGTAACCTTTGAAATATAATAATTTTTAATTTTTTTAAATGTGAATAAATATTTAGTTATAATAATCTTAATAATTATATATAATGTAAACTAAATATAAATAATTTTATTAATAGATATTATAATAATGATCAATAAATAAATTAATAAACTAGTATTAATAAGAATGATATAAATTAAAATATAATTGTAGTATCTAAAATGATTCAAAATCAAAATAAGATATATTACAAAATATTAATTTTTTATTTTAAAAATTTTGCCTCATTTTATAAGCATATTTATTTTTTTGATGAAAAATAAATTATTTAAATTATATCCGTCTCACTAATAAATTATTTTGTAATTAATATTTCAAAAAAAAATAAACTGGTAAATAATTAAAACGAATATTTAAAATTATAATGAATGCTAATAAAAATGAGATTTATTATTTATAGTATACTTATTTAAAGGCTTATTTATTTATGGGCTTCGGGGTTTAGAAGTTTAGTCATAAAGAATTTAGGTATTTTGTGGTTTATAGATTTTATTTAAAAAATCTAATAACAAAAAATTTATTTTTTTTATTTTTTCTTATTTTCAAAGGTTATAACCTTTGAAAACTTAATAATTTTTAAATTTTTTTAAAATATGAAAATATTATTTTGTTATAATAATCTAAATAATTATATATTATGTAAATTCAATATAAATAATTTTTTTTCTAGATATTATGATGACGATAATAAAATAAATTAATAAACTATTATTAATAAGATAAATAAATACCTAAACCATTAAAACTGTATATCCTTAATAATAAATAATAAATCTCACTTTTATTTGTATTCATTATAATTTTAAATATTCATTTTGATTATTTTTTAGTTTATTTTTATAGAATTATAAATTACAAAAGAAATTATGCGGAAGACAAATATAATTTAAATTATATACTTTTAATAACAAAAAATATAAACTTATAAAAAGAAGCAAAACATCAAAAACATTATTATTTATTAATTTATTTTACTTTGATTATGAATAAAATTAGAATTTGCAAATATATTTTAAATAATATCTATCTTATTTATAATTGTTTATTAATTAATTTTTTGATCATTAATATAATATCTATCAATATAATTCTTTATATTGAATTTATATGATATATAATAATTATTATTATCATAACTAAATATAGTATTAACATTTAAAAAAATTTAAAAATTGTAATATTTTCAAAGGTTATAAACTTCAAAAATGAGAAAAAATATCAAAAAATAAATTTTTTGTTATATCAGTGTTTAAATAAAACATATAAACTATTAAATACCTCAACACATAAATCTCTAAACTCCTAAACCCCGAAGCCCCAAAATACTTAAACTTTAAACTCGTAAACCTTAAAATATAATTTAAGTATTTATTGAAATATTAATTACAAAATAAATTATGAGTGATACAAATATAATTTAAATAATTTATATTTTATCAAAAAAATATATAATCTTATAAAATGAGGCAAAAACTAAAAAACATAAAATATTATTTTGTAATAAATTTACTTTGAATTTTAATCATTTTAGTTTTTGTAATTAAATTTTAATTTATATCTATCATATTAATAATAGTTTATAAATTATTTTTTTTGATAATTATTATAATATCTATCAATAAAATTGTTTATATTTAGTTTATATTATATATTGTTATAATAATTATTATTACTAAATATTGTATTCACATTTTTTAAAAAATTTATAATTATTATATTTCGAAGGTTATAATTATTGAAAATTTGAAAAAATATCAAAAATAATTTATTTGTTATTTCATTGTTTAAATAAAACCTATAAACCACTAATTTCCTAAATACTTTAATGAATAACTTCTAAATCTCGAAAACCTAAAATAGATAATTTTTTTAATCAGATATATCATAAATAATAAAGAATAAATCCATTTTTATTTTTTTCATTATACTTTTAAATATTCATTTTAATTATTTATTTTTTATTTTTATATAAAAATTAATTACAAAATAAATTATGAGTCTGACAATAATAATTTATATAAATTATTTTTCATCAAAAAAATATAGATAACTTATTAAAAGAAAAAAAAAATTAAAAACAAAAAATTATTATATGATAATATAATTTGCTTTGCTTCTGAATCATTATTGGTTTTGTAATTATATTTTAATAGATATCTTTCTTATTAATAATAAATTATAATTTTTTTTTGATCATTATTAGAATATTTATCAATAAAATTATTTATATTGAATTTATATGATATTTTAATATAATGATTATTATAACTAAATATTGAATTTCCTTTTGAAAAAAATTTTAAAATTAAGTTTATAACATTTTAAAATGTAAAATAAAATATTTTTTTTTGATATTTCATTGTTTAAATAAAAACTATAAACCACTAAATGCGTAAACACTTAATTCAATAACACCTAAATCTTTAAAACCCTAACTAATAAATAATAATCCTTTTAAACCGGTAACCCTAAATAATAAATAATAAATCTCAATATTATTTTTTCATTATAATTTTAAATATTCATTTTAATTATTTATTTGTTTATTTTTAAATAAATATTAATTACAAAATAAATTATGAGTTAGACAAATATAATTTATATAAATTATTTTTCATTAAAATGAAAAATAATTTATTTTAAAAGAAAAAAAATTTTCAAAACAACAAATAATTATATAGTAATATATTTTGCTTTCTTCTGAATCATTTTTTTATAGTAATATATTTTTCATCTAAATATTATTATTTAGTAATAAATTTTTATTTGATTTTGAATCATTGTGTTATGTAAATATATTTTAATTATTATTTATATTATTAATAATTATTTATTAATTTAATTTTTGATCATTTTTATAATATCTATCATTAAAATTGTTTATATTGAATTTTTATGATATATAATTAGTAAGATTAATATAATTATAGATAGCATTCACATTTCAAAAAATTTAAAAAATTATTTTATTTTCAAAGGTTATAACCTTTGAAAATCAAAAAAAAAATAATTTTTTTTTTATTTTTATTATATAAATAAAACCTATAAACCACTTAATGCCTAAAAACATAAATTGATAAACTCCTAAACGACAAAACCCCTAAATAATAAAACAATTAAACCGGTATACCACATATAATAAATCATAAATCTCATTTTAATTTGTATTCATTATAATTTTAAATATTCATTTTAATTATTTATTAGTTTATTTTTTATAAATATATTAATTACAGAATAAATTATGAGTTAGACAAGTATAATTTATATAAATTATTTTTCATCAAAAAAATATACATGAAATTTTTAAAAGAAAAAAAAATTCACAACAAAAAATTATTATATAGTAATATATTTTGCTTTGCTTCTGAATCATTTTACATTTTGTAATCATATTATAATTGATATCTATCTTATTAAAATAGATTATTAATTTATTTTTTGATCATTATTAGAATATTTATCAATAAATTAGTTTATATTGAATTTATATGATATATAAATATAATCATTATTATAACTAAATATTGAATTCACTTTTGAAAAAAATTTAAAAATTATTATATTTTCTAAGGTTATAACCTTTAAAAATATTAAAAAATAATAAAAATAAATTTTTTGTTTTTTTATTTTTTAAATAAAACCTATAAACTACTAAAT
Source organism: Sapria himalayana (assembly GCA_029783825.1). Classification (NCBI taxonomy): domain Eukaryota; kingdom Viridiplantae; phylum Streptophyta; class Magnoliopsida; order Malpighiales; family Rafflesiaceae; genus Sapria; species Sapria himalayana. Next base: position 190,430 of record JAREIK010001910.1, read on the forward strand.
ACATACACAGTAAAATAAGTAAACTTATAGACCCCATAATGCCTAAATACAGTAACTATTAAACTGATATATAATACAAAATAAATAATAAATCTAATTTTTATTTCTATTTATTATAATTTTAAAATATTCATTTTAATTATTTATTAGTTTATTTTTATAGAAATATTTATAACAAAATAAATTATGAGTGCGACAAATATAATTTAATAATTTATTTTTAATGAAATAATATATATACGCTTATAAAAGAAGTAAAATTTTAAAAATTTAAAATAATTATCCAGTAATTTATTTTACTTTAATTTTGAATCAATTTGAGTTTTGTAAATATTTTTAAAATAATTTCTTTCTTTTTATTAATAGTTTATTAATTTAATTTTTAATCATTATTATAATATCTATCAATAAATTTGTTTATATTGAATTTATATGATATATAATTATTAATATTATTATAACTAAAATATTATATTCACATTTAAAAAAATTTTAAATATTATTATATTTTCAAAGGTTATGACCTATCAAAATGACAAAAAATTACAAATTTTTTTTGTTATTTTATTGTTTAAATAAAACCTATAAACCACTAAATGCCAAAAAAGATGAATCGCTAAACACCTATACGACAAAACCTCTAAATACTTAAAATATTAAATTGGTATACATTAATAATAAATCATAAATCTCATTTTAATTTTTATTCAGTATAATTTTAAATTTTTATTTTAATTATTTATCAGTTTATTTTTATAGAAATATTAATTACAAAATAAATTATTCATGAAACAGATATAATTTAAATAATTTATATTTCATCAAAAAAAATATAAACTTATAAAAATAGGCACAATTTTAAATACAAAAATTTATTATTTAGTAAAATATTTTTTTTGATTTTGTATCATTCTAGATTTTGCATTTATATTTTAATTTTTAACATTCTTTTTAATAATAGTTTATTAATTATTTATTGATCATTATTATAAAATCTATTAATAAAATTATTTATATTTAGTTTACATTATATATAATTATTATTATTATGATAACTAAATATTATATTCACATTAAAAAAAATTAAAAATTATTATATTTTCAAAGGTTATAACCTTCAAAAATTAAAAAAAAACAAAATGTTTAAATTTTTTGTTTTTTCATTCTTAAAATAAAAACTATTAATCACTAAAGGCATAAACACTTAAATGTTTAAATTTTTCATTATTATATTAAATAAAATTTATTTGTAAAACCTAAAATGATTCAAAATCTAAGTAAAATATATTAATAAGATAGATATTAAATAAAACAATTATTAATAAGATAAAATATACATGTTTAAAAGATTATATATTTAGGAGTTTTTGGATTTAAGAATTTAGTGATTTAAGTGTTTAGGCATTTAGTAGTTTATAGGTTTACTTAAAAAATAAAATAACAAAAAAATTGTTTTTGTTATTTGTTCTCATTTTTGAAGGATATAACATTTGAAACTATAACAATTTTTTAATTTTTTTTAAATGTTAATACTATATTTAGTTATGTTAATCTTAATAATTATATATCATGTAAATTCAATATAAACAATTATATTGATATATATTATAATAATGAACGTACAAAAGATTAATAAACAATTATTAATAAGATAAATATTGTTTAAAATATATTTACAAAACCTAAAATGATCCAAAATCAAAGTGAAATATTTTACTAAATATTAATTTTAAATTTTTGTATCCATTTATAAGCTTATATATTTTTTGATGAAAAATAAATTATTTAAATTATATTTGTCTAGCTATTAATTTATTTTTTAATTTATTTTTCTATAAAAATAAACTAATAAATAATTAAAATGTATATATAATATTATAATGAATACTAATAAAAATGAGATTTGAAAACAATACTTCGTTATAATAATCTTAATAATTATATTTGATGTAAATTCAATATAAAAAATGTTATTAATATATATTACTTTGATGATCAAAAAATAAATTAATAAACTATTATTAATAAGATAAATATTAATTAAAAAGTTTTGAAATTTTAAAAAATTATTACTATATAATAATTTTTTGTTTTAAAATTTTTTTTTATTTTAAAAAGTTTATCTATATTATTTTGATGAAAAATAATTTATATAAATTAAATTTGTCTAACTCATAATTTATTTTGTAATTAAAATTTATATAAAAATAAACAAATAAATAATTAAACTTGAATATTTAAAATTAAAATGAAAAAAATGTGATTTTTTCTTTATTATTTAGGTTATACCAGTTTAATTTAAATTAGATGTGTCTCAATAATAATTTATTTTGTAATTAATATTTCTATAATAATAAACTGAGAAATAATTAAAATAAAAATAAAAATTATATTTAATAATTAAAATAATTTATTTTGTTCCTCTCTCAACTCTAGAATGATTGCTAAAGCTCTAACCAAAATAATAGGAGATTTTACTTTATCTCTATTATGTCTCATTAATTTTGATGTTGAATCACTGGGCTATCAAATGTAATTTGACGCATGTACGCTAATAGACTAAACCAAAGTTGTACCCCTATGTGTTGAAATAGCTAGTTGTTGAGGATGCTTTTTATATTGATTATTGTAATTTCTTCTAAAATATCTCTCGTGCACACACTCAAAGCAATTTTTTTAAAACATAGTTCACATCTAATAAAATAACAACCTGGAAGCCTATTAGATCAAACTAGCCACATGGCGGTTTGAGCAGGGCAAGAAGTATGGGCTCTCTTTCAATCAAGAATCAAAAAATTTATTTTATTGGCATGTCTAAGCCTTTTTTTATATCGTCATGGATATGAAAAGTATCATTTCTTTCTTTTTATATTAAATGAGTTATGTATGCAAGCTCACAATGCCCAAAAAGGTGTAAATGAATCATATTCAAATGTATAAAAGGTTTTAATCATTGCTCAAAATATTAGTGTTGCATATTGACACTTGAGGTCACAAATCAAAGGAAACAGCTTTTGTGATATTTCCAAACCCAAGAATTTTAGCTATAGAATGTTATAAAGAGTAGTACTCGAGCTTTAACTATTTCTAGGGTCATGACTTTTGCTCTTGAGGAATGTCCAAAGTTACAATCATTCCTAGTGTAATGACTTTGCAATATAAGGAAAAAATGCACAAGCTATGGTCATATCCAAAACTATGACCCAGTATTATATTGATTAAATATGTATTCATGATAATTCTTAGTGCCATAACAATATGTTCAACTGAGAGACACAAGTAATGGCATATTCTAATCGATATGATTTTGTGTTCTAGAGACAAAATATACAATCATGACCATTGCTAATGCTACAATAATCTAAAGCAAGAAAGATACTGAATCCATAACTCACCCCTTGAGTCATGACTTTGTGTTACATATACAAAATGATAAATTTTGACATTTTAAAAGTTGTGAATTTCAATTTAAATTTAACACTCAGTCAGTTGATTATAAAAGTTCAAAACATAAGATTTAGGATTTAGGGTTTATCGGTTAGGGTTATAGTTTATGGTTAAAGGTTTAGGATTTAAAGTTTAGGGTTTATTATTATTTTTTATTTTTTTTGGAAAATACACACTTTATTTATCATTTAGGTACACAACTTGCAAGAGACTAAAGAGCTGACTAAATATTTCCAGCCCTCCAAATCCTATGCACCTTAATGATTCTATGCATAAAATACATAAAAAAACATAATTCCTAATAATTCAAAGCGTACGAATACAACTAAAATCAGATGGCATTCCTAGACTTCAGAGTTGGCATTGAGTCATTATGCGCACTGCGTCCTTTCCATTCGGATTTGTCCAAGCCTTTTGGAGGAACCTGAATGATGCACCATATTAAAACTATGCAAATATAAGATTGTGCATTTGTGTGACATGCAGCATCAAGCATTTGCCTTTGTCACTGCTATGCAATGGAATACATGTAAAACTGAATACCCATAAATCCACAAGTCCATATCTACGCCACTTTGTCAATTCATTCTCACCTCTGAATTCCACATTGTTTTTCTCCAATGATCTTCAAAAGAGTATCTCTTGGGTTAGAATGCTTCCTCCTCGAGCTCCAAGAAGTGGCTGTATGTTGCACCGACAAAATATCAAAAAATATGCATGCATCGGTGTGCATGTGTGATGAGGTCCTATCTCATAGCCTAATTATCTATGCGTACAACCAAGCTAGAATACAAGTAAAATTACAAAATGCTATAAAGATGGGTCTTCTGCTCCCGGAAGTGTAGCATCGCCTAATGTATATTTACAAAATGCATTAGTGGCCCCCACTTAGAGATACTCATGGGTCTAGTTGCCCTCATTGTATGCTACATAGAGAACAGACAAGATTGTGTGTGTGAGTATGTCATGATCCATTTCTACAAGTACATGGTGCATACAAAGTCTAAAATACAAATAAAACTACAAACATAAACTACAAGTTTGAATCTTTCGCTCTTGTGTGGCTAGACTGGACTCCATTTCTTACTGGCGTGCTTGGTGATCCTTCAGATTTTGCTGGCTCTCCAATTAATCATGGATTACCTGCTACTCCTGTTGGGCGACGGTTGGGTGGCCCCTTATGCTACATGATACGGCTAGTGGGACCCACTCCTAGCTACTCCTGGGTTTACTTCCGACTACTTTGCTCGGTCTCGTCAGTTGTCTGAATGTTATCATCCCAGCTTGCTAGTGGGGCCCTCTACAAGCTGGTGGCCCATACCTTGCCTGCTTCTAGGACTTGCTGGCCCCTCTAAATGCTACACCGAAATGGACAAGAATATGTGCACGTGTGTACTGTGGTCCGTCGCTATGTATGTGTGGTGCAGCAGTATCAGGGTTTAGAAGTTTAGTAATTTAAGTATTTAGGTATTTTGTGGTTTATAGGTTTTATTTAAATAATTAAATAACAAAAAAAATATTTTTAAGATTTTTTTCTCATTTTCAAGGTATTGACCATTAAAATTTTTATAATTTTAAATTTTTTTTCAAATGTTAATACAATATTTAATTATAATAATCATAAAAATTAAATATCATGTAAATTCAATATAAATATTTTTATTGATCAATATTATAATACTGATCATAAAATAGATTAATAAACTATTATTAATCAGATAGATATTAATTAAAATATATTTGCAAAACCTAAAACTATTCAAAATCAAAGTAAAATATATTACTAAATAATAATTTTTTATTTTTAAATTTTTGATTCTTTTTATAAGCTTATAAATTTTTTGATGAAGATAAATTATTTAAATTATATTTGTCTCATTCATAATTTTATTTTGCAATTAAAATTTCTATAAAAATAAACTAATAAATAATTAAAATGAATATTTAAATTATAATGAATACAAATAAAAATGATATTTTTGATTAATTATTTAGGATATAGCAATTTAATGGTTTAAGTATTTAGGAGTTCAGGAGTTTAGTGATTTAAGTGTTTAGACATTTAGTAGTTTATATGTTTTATTTAAATAATGAAATAACAAAAAAATTATTTTTCAAATTTTTTATCAATTTTGAAGGTAACCTTTATAAATATAATAATTTTTAAATTTTTTTCAAATGTGAATACAATATTTAGTTATAATAAACTTAATAATTATATATCATGTAAATTAAAAATAAACAATTTTATAGATAGATATTAATAAACTAAATATAAATATAAATATAATAATGATCAAAAGATAAATTAATAAACTATTATTTATTGATGGATATTTATATATTATTTATAAATACTTAAACCTTTAAAGATGGTTAAAATGTTTAAGTATTTAAGGGTTTTGGTGTTTTGGGATTTAGGAGTATACTGATTTAAGTGTTTAGGCATTTAGTAGTTTATAGGTTTTATATAAACAATAAAATAAAAAAAAATTATTTTTGTGATTTTATCTCATTTTCAAAGATGATAACCCTTAAAAATATAATAATTTTTAAATTATTTTCAAATGTAAATATAATATTTAGATATAATAATCTTAATAATTATATATCATGTAAATTCAAAATAAACAATTTTATTGATAAATATTCTAATAATGATCAAAAAATAAATTAATAATATATTATTAATAAGATAGATATCAATTAAAATATAATTACAAAACCTAAAATGATTCAGAAGGAAATCAAAATATATTACTATATAATAAATATTTGTTTTAAAATTTTTTATTCTTTTTATAAGTTTATCTATATTTTTTGATTAAAATAATTTATATAAATTATATTTGTCTAACTCATAATTTATATTGTAATTAATATTTAATAAAAATAAACGTATAAATAATTGAAATGAATATTTTAAATTATAATGAAAAAGAAATATTGAGATTTATTATTTATTATTTAGGATATACCAGTTTAAAATGATTATCTATTTAGGGTTTTCGAGATTTCGGAGTTATTGACTTAAGTGTTTAGGCATTTAGCAGTTTATAGGAGTTATTGACTTAAGTGTTTCGGAATCATTATAATTATATATAATATGAACTAAATATAAACAATTTTATTTATTGATATGATATCAATTATCAAAAAATAAATTAATATGCTATTATTAATATGATAGATATAAATTGAAATATAATTTCAAAACATAAAATTATTGAAAATCAAAGTAAAATTTATTATCAAATATTAATTTTTGTTGTTTAGTTTTTGCTTCTTTTTATAAGCTTATATTTTTTTTTGTTGAAAAATAAATTATTTAAATTAGATTTAATGTTTAGGAGTTTAAAGTTTTAAGTATTTAGGGGCTTTTGTGTTTAGGAGTTTATAGATTTAAGTGTTTAGGCATTTAGTGGTCTATAAGTTTTATTTAAACAATGATATAATAAAAAATTTATTTTTATTTTTTTTTTCTAATTTTTGAAGTTTATAACCTTTGAAAATATAAAAATTTCTAAATTTTTTTCAAATGTAAATATAATATTTAGTTATAATAATCTTAATAAATATAAGTCATTTAAATTCAATATAAATAATCACATTGCTAGATATTATAATAATGATCAATAAATAGATTAATAAACTATTATTAATAATATAGATATTATTTAAAATATATTTGCAAAATCTAAATTTATTCAAAATCAAAGTATATATTACTAAATAATAATTTTTTTCAATATTTTGCTTTTTTATAAGTTTATAATTTTGTTATTAAAAATAAATTATTTAAATTATATTTGTCTTCCTCATAATTTATTTTGTAATTTATAATTCTATAAAAATAAACTAAAAATAATTAAAATTAATATTTAAAATTATAATGAAAACAATTAAAAGTGAGATTTATTATTTAAAAATCAGGATATACAATTTTAATGGGTTAGGTATTTAGGTGTTTTGGTGTTTAGTGATTTATAATTTTTATTTAAAAAATGAAAAAACAAAAATTTCAAATTTTAGATTTTTTTTAATTTTTCAAGGTTATAACCTTTTAAAAATTAATAATTTTTAATTTTTTTTAAATGTGAATATAATATTCAGTTATAATAATCTTAATAATTATATATAATGTAAACTCAATATAAATAATTTTATTAATAGATATTCTAATATTTATCAATAAAAATTTAATAAACTATTATTAATAAGAATGATATAAATTAAAATATAATTGCAAAATCTATAATGATTCAAAATAAAAATAAAATATATTGCTAAATAATAAATTTTTGTTTTTAAAATTTTGCCTCTTTTTATATGGAGATATATATTTGTTGATGAAAAATAAATTATTTAAATTAGATCTTTCTCACTAATAATTTATTTTGTAATTAATATTTCTATAAAAATAAACTAATAAATAATTAAATTAAAAATTAAAAATTAAAAATTATACTTAATAAAAATTAAATTGAGATTTATGATTTTTTATTAATGTACACCTGTTTAATAGTTTAAGTATTTAATGGTTTTGTTGTTTAGAAATTTAGTGATTTATGTTTTAAGGCTTTTAGTGGTTTATAATTTTTATTTAAATAATGAAATAACAAAAAAATTAATTTTGATATTTTTTCACATTTTCAAATGTTATAACCTTTGAAAATATAATAATTTTTAAAATTTTTTAAAAATGTGAATACAATATTTAGTAATAATAATAATTATAATTATATATAATATAAACTAAATATAAACAATTTTATTTATTGATATGATATCAATTATCAAAGAGTAAATTAATATGCTATTATTAATATGATAAATATAAATTAAATTTAATTGCAAAACCTAATAATATTCAAAATCCAAGTAAAATTTATTACTAAATAATAATTTTTATTAGTTTTTGCTTCTTTTTATAAGCTTATATTTTTTTTTGATGAAAAATAAATTATTAAAATTATATTTATATCACTCATAATTTTTTTTGTAATTAAAATTTTAATACATTATTTAAATTATATTTAAGGTTTACGAGTTTAAATGTATAAGTATTTAGGGGCTTTTGTCTTTAGGAGTTTAGAGGTTTAAGTATTTAGGCATTTAGTGGTTTATAAGTTTTATTTAAACAATGATATAACAAAAAAATTATTTTTATTATTTTTTTAATTTTTGAAGGTTATAACCTTTGAAAATATAATAATTTTTAAATTTTTTCCAAATGTAAATATAATATTTCGTTATAATAATCTTAATAATTATAAGTCATTTAAATTCAATATAAATAATAACATTGCTAGATATTATAATAATGATAAAAAAAATTAATAAACTATTATTAATAAGATATATATTATTTAAAATATATTTGCAAAATCTAAATTTATTCAAAATCAAAATAAAATATATTACTTAATAATAATTTTTTTAATGTTTTGCTTTTTTATAACTTTATATTTTTGTTATTAAATAAATTATTTAAATTAATTTGTCTTACTCATAATTTATTTTGTAATTTATAATTCTATAATAATAAACTAATAAATAAATAAAATAATTATTTAAAATTATAATGAATACAAATAAAATTGAGATTTATTATTTATTATTCAGGATATATCGGTTTAATGGTGTATGTATTTAGTTATTTTTTGGTTTAGGAGTTTAGTGATTTAAGTGTTTAGACATTTAGTGATTTATAGTTATTATCTAAAGAATTAAAAAACAACAAATTTAATTTTTTGAATTTTTTTAATTATTAAAGGTTGTAGCCTTTGAAAATATAATAATTTTAAATTTTTTAAAATGTTAAAATAATATTTAGTTATAATAATCTTATTAATTATATATAATGTAAATTAAATATAAATAATTTTATTAATAGATATTATAATAATAATTAATAAATAAATTAATAAACTAGTATTAATAAGAATGATATAAATTAAAATATAATCATAGAATCTAAAATGATTCAAAATCAAAATAAGATATATTACTAAATAATAATTTTTTATTTTAAAAATTTTGCCACATTTTATAAGCATATATATTTTTATAATGAAAAATAAATTATTTAAATTATATCTGTCTCACAAATAAATTATTTTGTAATTAATATTTCTATAAATATAAATTGATAAATAATTAAAATGAATATTTAAAATTAAAATGAATACTAATAAAAATGAAATTTATTATTTATTATTTAGGTTATATAGGTTTAATGGTTTGAGTATTTATGTGGTTTTAGGGTTAAGGAGTCTAGATATTTAAATGATTAGGCATTTAGTGGTTTCAACGTTTTATTTAAATAATAAAATAATAAAAAAATTATTTATGTGTTTTTTTATCTTTTTTGAAGGATATAACCTTTGAAAATATAATAATTTTTAAATTTTTTTCAAATGTAAATATAATATTTAGTAATAATAATCTTAATAATTATAAAACATTTAAATTAAATATAATTAATTTTATTGATAGATATTATAATAATGATCAAATAATAAATTAATAAACTATTATTAATAAGATTGATAGCTATTAAAATATAAATGCAAAACCTATAATGATTCAATATCAAAGTAAAATATATTACTAACTGATAATTTTTTATTTTATAATTTATACTTCTTTTTATAAGCTTATATTTATTTTTTGATTAAAAATAAATTATTAAAATTATATTTGTCTCACTCTTTATTTATTTTGCAATTAATATTTCTATAAAAAATAAACTAATAAATAATTAAAATGAATATTTAAAATTATAATGAATACAAATTAAAATAAGATTTATGATTTATTATATATGGTATACCGGTTAAATGGATTGGTAATTTAGTGGTTTTTTCGTTTAGGATTTTAGCAATTTATGTTTTTTGGCATTTAGTGGTTTATAGTTTGTATTTATATAATAAAAATAAAATAATTTTTAAAATTTTTTGAAATGTGAATACCATGTATAATTATATTAATCTTACTAATTATATTTCATATAAATTCAATATGAACAATTTTAATGATAGATAGTATAATAATGATAAGAAATTAAATTAATAAACTATTTTAATAATATAAATATTAATTAAAATATAATTACATAACACAAAATTATTCAAAATAAAATCAAAATATATTACTAAATAATAATATTTAATTTTCAAATATTTCCTTCTTTTTATAAGCTTATATTTTTTATTGATTAAAAATAAATTATTTAAATAATATTTGTCTCACTCAAAATTTATTTTGTAATTAATTTTTCTAAAAAATTAAACTAATAAATAATTAAAATGAATATTCAAAATTATAATAAATTGAAATAAAAATTAGATTTATTAATTATTAAGTAGTATATAGCAGTTTAATGATTTATATATTTAGGAATTATGGGGTTTAGGTGTTTACTGATTTAACTGTGTCTGCATTTAGTGGGTTATAGGTTTTATTTAAGAAAAAAAATAAAAAAAAAATTATTTTCATTATTTTTTGATATTTTCAAAGGTTATAACCTTTGAAAATATAATAATTTTTAAATTTTTTTCAAAAGTGCATAAATATATATTTATAATAATTATAATAATTATATATCATATAAATTCAATATAAACAATTTTATTGATAGATATTCTAATAATTATCAAAAAATAAATTAAAAATCTTTTATGAATAAGATTGATATTACTTAAAATATAATATCAAAACCTAAAATGATTTAAAAGCAAAGCAAAATATATTACTTAATAATAATTATTTGTTTTTAAATTTTTATTCTTTTTATAAGCTTATCTATTTTTTGATGAAAAATATTATTAATAAATTATATTTTTAACTCATAATTTATTTTATAATTAATATATATATAAAAATAAAAAACTAAACAATCAAAATGATTTTTTTTAAATTATAAAGAAAACAAATAAAAATGAGATTTATTAATTATTTGTTAGTGTATACCGGTTTAAAGGATTATCTATATAGGGGTATCGAGTTTTTGTAGTTTACTCATTTAAGTGTTTAGGCATTTAGTGATGTATAGGTTTTATTTAAACAATGAAATAACAAAAAAATTAGTTTTTTTTTATTTTTTGACATTTTCAAAGGTTATAACATTTGAAAATATAATAATTTTAAAATTTTGTTCGAAAGTGAAAACTATATTTATTTGTAATAATATATATATATATATATATATATATATATTTCATATAAATTCAATATAAACATTTTTATTGAAAAATTTTCTAATAATGATCAAAAAATAAATTAATAATCTATAATTAATAAGAGAGATATCAATTAAAATATAATTAAAAATCCTAAAATGATTCAGAAGCAAAGCAAAATATATTACTATATAATAATTTTTTATTTTAAATTTATTTTTCTTTTAAAAAGTTTATCTATATTTTTTTGATTAAAAATAATTTATATAAATTATATTTGTGTAACTCTTAATTTATTTTGTTCTTAGTATTTATATAAAAATAAACAAATAAATAATTAAAATGAATATTTAAAATTATAAGAAAAAAAATGAGATTTATATCTATTATTTAGGGTATACCGGTTTAATTTAAATTAGATCTGTCTCACTAATAATTTATTTTGTAATTAATATTTCCATAAAAATAAACTGATAAATAATTAAAATAAAAATTTAAAATTATACTGAATAAAAATTAAAATGAAATTTATGATTTATTATTAATGTATACTAGTTTAATGGTTTTGAAATTTAGGAGTTTAGAGATTTATGTTTTTAGGCATTTAGTATTTTATAGGTTTTATTTAAACAATAAAATAACAAAAAAATGTTGTAATATTTTCTCATTTTCAGAGGTTATAACCTCTGAAAATATAATAAAATTTAAGATTTTCTGAAATGTGAATACAATATTTAGTTATAATAAAATTAATAATTATATATCATATAAATTCAATATAAACATTTTTATTGATAGATATTATAATAATGATCAAAAATTAAATTAATAAACAATTAATAATATGATAGGTATTAATTAAAAAATTTTTAGAAAACCCAAATTGATTCAAAATTAAAGTAAAATTTATTATTGAATAATAATTTTAAATTTTTAAATTTTACTTACTTTTATAAGCGTATATATCTTTTTTGATTAAAAATAAGTTATTTAAATATTATTTGTCGCACTCATAATTTATTTTGAAATAAATATTTCTATGCAAATAAACTAATAAATAATTAAAATGAATATTTAAAACTATATAAAAAAGAAATAAAAATTATATTTATTAATTATTATGTATTATATAGCGGTTTAATGGTATATGTATTTAGGTATTACGGGGTTTAGGAGTTTACTTATTTAACTGTGTATGCATTTAGTGGTTTATAGGTTTTATTTAAAAAATAAAATAACAAAAGATTTATTTTTATTATTTTTTGATATTTTCAAAGGTTTTAACCTTTGAATATATAATAATTTTTAATTTTTTTTCAAAAGTGATTTCAATATTTAGTTATAATAATCATTATATTTATATTTCATATAAATTCAATATAAATAATTTTATTGATAGATATTCTAATAATAATCATAAAATAAAATAATAATCTTTTATTAATAAGATATATATCAATTAAAATATAATTACAAAACCAAAAATGATTTAGAAGCAAAGCAAAATATATTACTATAAAATAATTTTTTGTTTGGAAATTTTTTTTTCTTTTTAAAAGTTTATCTATATTTTTTTGATTAAAAATAATTTACATAAATTATATTTGTCTAACTAATAATTTATTTTTTTGATTAATATTTATATAAAAATAAACAAATAAATATTAAAATAAATATTTTAAAATTATAATGAAAAAAATGATATTTATTCTTTATTTTTAGGGTATACAAGTTTAATTTAAATTATATCTGTCTTACTAATAATTTATTTTGTAATTAATATTTCTAAAAAAATAAACTGTTAAATAATTAAAATAAAAATTTAAAATTATACTGAATAAAAATTAAAATGAGATTTATGAATTATTATTAATCTATACCAGTTTAATGGTTTAAGTATTTAAAGTTTTTGGCATTTATGAGTTTAGTGATGTTTGTTTTTAGGCATTTAGTGGTTTATAGGTTTTATTTAAACAATGAAATAACAAAAAAATTATTGTTGATATTTTTTCACATTTTCAGAGGTTATAACATTTGAAAATATAATAATTTTTAAATTTTTTTCAAATATAAATATAATATTAAGTTATAATAATCTTAATAATTATAAGTCATTTGAATTCAATATAAATAATTACATTGCTAGATATTATAATAATGATCAAAAAAAATTTAATAAACTATTATTAATAAGATAGATATTATTTAAAATATATTTGCAAAATCTAAATTTATTCAAAATCAAAGTAAAATGTATTACTAAATAATAATTTTTTTTAAAGTTTTGCTTTTTTTATAAGTTTATATTTTTTTAAAAAAATAAATTTTTAAATTATATTTGTCTTACTTATAATTGAATTTGTAATTTATAATTCTATAATAATTAACTAATAAATAATTAAAATGAATATTTAAAATTATAATGAATACAAATAAAATTTAGATTTATTATTTTTTATTCATGATATACCGGTTTAATGGTTTAAGTATTTAGGTGTTTTGTGGTTTAAAAGTTAAGTGATTTAATTGATTTGACCTTTAGTGATCTATAGTTTTTATTTAAAGAATGAAAAAACAAAAAATTCAATTTTTTGATTTTTTTTAAATTTTTGAAGGTTATAACCTTTGAAAATATAATAATTTTTAATTTTTTATAAATGTGAATATAATATTTAGTTATAATAATCTTAATAATTTTATATAATGTAAACTAAAAATAAATAATTTTATTAATAAATATTTAAATAATGATCAATAAATTAATTAATAAACTAGAATTAATAAGTATGATATAAATTAAAATATAATTGTAAAATCAAAAATGATTTAAAATAAAAATAAGATATATTAATAAAAATTAATTTTTTATTTATAAAATTTTGCCTTTTTTTATAAGCATATATTTTTTTTGATGAAAAATAAATTATTTAAATTATATATGTCTCACTAATAATTTATTTTGTAATTAATATTTCTATAAAAATAAACTGATAAATAATTAAAATGAATATTTAAAATTATAATGAATACTAATAAAAATGAGAATTATTATTTATTATTTATTATTTAGACTATACTAATTTAATGTTTTGAGTATTTATGAGCTTCGAGGATTAAAAGATTAGTCATTTTAGTATTTAGTCATTTAGTGGTTTAAAGGTTTTATTTTTTAAAAAAAGTATTTTTGTTATTTTTTCTCATTTTTGAACGTTATAACCTTTGAAAATATAATAATTTTTAATTTTTTTTTTGAAAAGTGAATACAATATGAAGTTAATAATCATAATAATTAAATATCATATAAATTCAATATAAATTATTTTATTGGTATATATTATAATAATGATCATAAAAAAATAATAAAAAATCTTTAATAAGATAAAAATTGTTAAAATATATTTGTAAAACCAAAAATGATTCGAAATCAAAGTGAAATATTTTACTAAATATTAATTTTAAATTTTTAAATTTTTGTATCCATCAAAAAGCTTATATATTTTTTGATAAAAAATAAATTTTTTAAATTATATTTGTCTCACTAATAATTTATATTTTAATTTATATCCTTATAAAAATAAACTAATAAATAATTAAGATGTATGTTTAAAATTATAATGAATACTAATAAAATAGATATTTATTATTTATTATATATAGTATACCGGTTAAATGGTTAAAGTATTTAGCGGTTTTGTTGTTTAGAAGTTAGCAATTTATGTTTTTAGGCATTTAGTGGTTTATAAGTTTTATTTATATTAATAAAAATATAAAAATTTGTTTGAATTTTTCTGATTTTCAAAGGTTATAATCTTTTAAAAGAAAATAATTTTTAAAATTTTTTGAAATGTGAATACCATGTATAATTATATTAATCTTACTAATTATATATAATATAAATTAAATATAAATAATTTTAAAGATAGATATTATAATAATGATCAAAAATTATATTAACAAACTATTATTAAAAATCTAAATATTAATTAAAATATATTTACATAACACAAAATGATTAAAAATCAAATCAAAATATATTACTAAATAATAATATTTAATTTTTAAATTTGTCATTCTTTTTTAAGCTTATATTTTTTTTTGAATAAATATAAATTATTTAAATATTATTTGTCTCATTCGAAATTTATTTTGAATTAATTTTTCTAAAAAATTAAACTATAAATAATTAAAATGAATATTTAAAATTATAATAAATAGAAATATAAATGAGATTTATTATTTAATAAGTAGAATATAGCTATTAAAAGGTTTATGTATTTAGGGATTTCGGGGTTTATGAGTTTAATGATTTAAGTAAGTAATCATTTAATGATCTATAGGTTTTATTTAAAAAATAAAATAATAAAAAATTTATTTTTATTATTTTTTCTCATTTTTTAAGTTTATAACTTGTCAAAATATAATAATTTTTAAATTTTTTTCAAAAGTGAATACAATATTTATTTATAATAATCATAATAATTATATATCATATAAATTCAATATAAACAATTTTATTGATAGATATTCTAATAATTATCAATAAATAAATTAAATGAATGACATTGATATGAGTTAAATATAATATCAAAACTTCAATGATTCAAAAGTAGAGCAATATATATTACTAAATAATAATTATATGTTTTTAAATTTTTATTCTTTTTATAAGCTTATCTATTTTTAATGAAAAATAATTTTTATAAATTATATTTTTTAACTCATAATTTATTTTATAATTAAAACAGATATACAAATAAAAAACTAAAAATCAAAATGATTTTTTTAAATTATAATGAAAACAAATAAAAATGAGATTTATTAATTATTATTTAGTGTATACCGGTTTAAAGGATTATCAATATAGGGATAATGGGATTTTGTAGTTTAGTTATTTAAGTGTTTAGGCATTTAGTGGTGTTTACATTTTATTTAATAATGAAATAACAAAAAAATATATATTTTTT
>JAREIK010001911.1:0-32501 GCA_029783825.1 Sapria himalayana
TTTTTATGTGAAAACTATGTATAATTATATTAATCTTACTAATTATATGCAATATAAATTCAATATAAATTATTTTAATGATAGATATATAATAATGATCAAAAATTAAATTAATAAACTATTATTAATAATATAAATAATAATTAAAATATATTTACATAACACAATGATTCAAAATCAAATCAAAATATATTACAAAATAATAATATTTAGATGAAAAATATATTACTATATAAAAATGATTCAGAAGAAAGCAAAATATATTACTATATAATAATTTGTTGTTTAGAAATTTTGTTTTCTTTTAAAAAAAATTATTTTTCATTTTAAAGAAAAATAATTTATATAAATTAGATTTGTCTAACTCATAGTTTTTTTTGTAATTAATATTTATATAAAAATAAACAAATAAATAATTAAAATAAATATTTAAAATTATAATCAAAGAAATAATATTGAGATTTATTATTTATTATTTATTATTTAGGGTTTTAGAGTATTAGGAGTTATTGATTTAAATGTTTAGGAATTTAGTGGTTTATAGGTTTTATTTAAACAATAAAATATCAAAAAAAAATTTTAATTTTTTCACATTTTCTAAGGTTATAATCTTTGAAAATATGATAATTGTAAAATTCTTTTCGAAAGTGAATTTAAAATTTAGTTATAATAATCATTATATTTATATATTTTATATAAATTCAATATAAACAATTTTAATGATAAATATTCTAATAATAATCAAAAAATAAATGAATAATCTATTATTAATAAGATAGATATCAATTAAAATATAATTACAAAACCAATAATGATTCAGAAGCAAAGCAAATTATATTATTATATAATAATTTTTTGTTTTTAAATTTTTTTTTTAATAAGCTTATCTATATTTTTTTTGATTAAAAATAATTTATATAAATTATAATTGTCTAACTCATAATTTATTTTTTAATTAATATTTATATAAAAATAAACAAATAAATCTCATTATTTTTTCATTATAACATTTGAACATATAATAATATTTACAATTTTTTGAAATGTTAATACAATATTTAGTTATAATAATATTAATAATTATATATAATATAAATTCAATATAAATAATTTTATTGTTAGATAATATAAAAATGATCAAAAATTAAATCAATAAACTATTAATAAAAAGATAGATATTAATTAAAAAATATTTACAAAACCCAAATTGATTAAAAATTAAAGTAAAATATATTACTGAATAATAATTTTTAATTTTTAAATTTTTACTTCTTTTATAAGCGAATATTTTTTTTTATTAAAAATAAATTAATTAAATTATATTTGTCTCACTCATACTTTATTTTGTAATATATATTTCTATAAAAATAAACTAATAAATAATTAAAATGAATATTTAAAATTATAATAAATAGAAATAAAAATTAGATTTATTAATTATTAAGTAGTATATAGAAGTTTAATGGTTTATGTATTTTGGCATTACGGGGTTTAAAAGTTTACTAATTTAACTGTGTATGCATCTAGTGGTTTATAGTTTTTATTTATAAAATAAAATAAAAAAAATTATTTTTATTATTTTTTGATATTTTCAAAGGTTATATAACCTTTGAAAATAAAATAATTTTTAAATTTTTTTCAAAAAGTGACTAAATATTTATTTATAATAATCATAATAATTATATATCATATAAATTCAATATAAACAATTTTATTGATAATTTGTATAAATTATATATCAAAAGTAAAACAAAATATATTACTTAATAATAATAATTTGTTTTTAAATTTTTATTCTTTTTATAAACTTATCTCTTTTTTGATGAAAAATAATTTTTATTAATTATATTTTTTACTCATTATTTTATAATTAATATATATATAGATAAAAAACTAAAGAATCAAACAAAATTATTTAGATTATAATGAAAACAAATAAAAAAAGATTATTTAATTATTATTTAGGGTGTACCAGTTTAAAGGATTATCTATATAGAGATATTGGGATTTTGTAGTTTAGTGATTTATGACTTTAAGAATTTAGTGGTTTAAAGGTTTTATTTAAACAATAAAAGAAAAAAAATATTTTTTTTATTTTTTCACATGTTAATAGGTTATAATCTTTGAAAATATAATAATTTTAAAATTATTTTCAAAAGTTAATATATTATTTTGTTATAATAATTATTAAATATATATATCATATAAATTCAATATAAACATTTTTTTTGATAAATATTCTAATAATGATAAAAAATAAATTAATAATCTATTATTAATAAGTAAGATATCAATTAAAAAATAATTACAAAACCTAAAATGATTCAGAAACAAAGCAAATTAATAATATTATAACTAAATATCGTATTCACATTTCAAAAAATTTTAAATCTCAAAACCATTAAACTGGCATACATTAATAATAAATCATAAATCTCATTTTAATTTTTATTCAGTATAATTTTAAATTTTTATTTTAATATTTTATCAGTTTATATATATATAAATATTAATTACAAAATAAATTATTAGTGAGACAGATATAATTTAAATAATTTATATTTGATCAAAAAATATATAAGCTTATAAAAATAGGCACAATTTTTAAAACAAAAATTTATTATTTACTAAAATATTTTATTTTGATTTTGTATCATTTTAGATTTTGTATTTATATTTTAATTTATATCATTCTTTTTAATAATAGTTTATTAATTATTTATTGATCATTATTATAATATCTATTAAAAAAATTATTTATACTGAGTTTACATTATATATAATAATTAAGATTATTATAACTAAATATTATATTCACATTTAAAAAAAATTAAAATAAACAAAAAATTAAATTTTTTGTTTTTTCATTCTTTAAATAAAAAAATATAAATCACTAAAAGCATAAACACTTAAATCACTAAACCCCAAAACACTTAAATACCAAAACCATTAAAACTATATATCCTGAATAATAAATAATAAATCTCACTTTTATTTGGATTCATTATATTTTAAATATTCATTTTAATTATTTTTTAGTTTATATTTATAGAATTATAAATTACAAAATATATTATGAGGAAGACAAATATACTTTAAATAATATACTTTCAAGAACAAAAAATATAAACATATAAAAAGAAGCAAAACATCAAAAACATTATTATTTAGTAATTTATTTTACTTTGATTTTGAATAAATTAAGGTTTTGCAAATATAATTTAAAAAATATCTATCTTATTTATAATAGTTTATTAATTTATTTTTTGATCATTAATAAAATATATATCAATATAATTATTTATATTGAATTGATATGATATATAATTATTAATATTATCAAAACTAAATATAGTATTCATATTTAAAAAAATTTAACAAATGTTATATTTTCAAAGGTTATAACATTCAAAAATGAGAAAAAATAACAAAAAATAAATTTTTTGTTATATCATTGGTAAAATAAAACTTATAAACCATTAAAAACATAAACACATAAATCTCTAAACTCCTAAACCCCGAAGCCCCTAAATACTTAAACCTTTAAACTCGTAAACCTTAAATATGATTTAAATAATTTATTGAAATAATAATTACAAAATAAATTATGAGTGATACAAATATAATTTTAATAATTTATTTTTTATCAAAAAAATATATAATCTTATAAAATGAGGCAAAAAAGAAAAAAAAATTTATTATTTAGTAATAAATTTACTTTGATTTTTAATCATTTAACTTTTTGTAATTAAATTTTAATTTATATCTATCATATTTATATTACTTTATTAATTTATTTTTTGATAATTAATATTATATCTATCAATAAAATTGTTTATATTTAGTTTATATTATATATTGTTATAATAATAATTATTACTAAATATTATATTCACATTGTATAAATAAAACATATAAACCACTAATTGAGTAAATACTTAAATGAATAACTTCTAAATCTCGAAAACCCTAAATAGATAATTTTTTTAATCAGATATATCATAAATAATAAACAATAAATCCATTTTTATTTTTTAATTATAATTTTAAATAAAAATTTTAATTATTTATTTGTTTATTTTTATATAAATATTAATTACAAAATAAATTATGAGTTAGACAATTATTATTTATATAAATTATTTTTCATCAAAAAAAATATAGATAAAATTATTAAAAGAAAAAAAAATTAAAAACAAAAAATTATTATATAATAATATAATTTCCTTTTCTTCTGAATCATTATTGGTTTTGTAAATATATTTTAATTGATATCTATCATATTAGTAATAGATTATTAATTTATTTTTTGATCATTATTAGAATATTTATCAATAAAATTATTTATATAGAATTTATATGATATATAAATATAATGATTATTATAACTAAATATTGAATTCTCTTTTGAAAAAAATTTTAAATTATAACCTTTGAAAATGTGAAAAAAAAATATATTATTTGTTATATTTCATTGTTTAAATAAAACCTATAAACCACTAAATGCCTAAACACTTAAATCAACTACTCCTAAATCTGTAAAACCCTAAATAATAAATAATAATCCTTTTAAACTGGAAACCCTAAATAATAAATAATAAATAATAAATCTCAATATTATTTTTTTTATTATAATTTAAATATTATTTTAATTATTTATTTATTTATTTTTATATAAATATTAATTACAAAATAAATTATGAGTTAGACAAATATAATTTATATAAATTATTTTTCATTAAAATGAAAAATAATTTATTTTAAAAGAAAATAAAATTTCAAAACAATAAATTATTATATAGTAATATATTTTGCTTTCTTTGAATTATTTTTATATAGTAATATATTTTTTATCTAAATATTATTATTTATTAATATATTTTGATTTGATTTTAAATCATTCTGTTATGTAAATATATTTTAATTATTATTTATATTATTAATAATTGTTTATTAATTTAATTTTTGATCATTATTATAATATTTATCATTAAAATTTTTTATATTGAATTTATATGATATATAATTAGTAAGATTAATATAATTATACATTGTATTCACATTTCATAAAATTTTAAAAATTATTTTATTTTTAAAGGTTATAACCTTTAAAAATCAGAAAAAATCTAAAAAAAAATTTATTTTTATTATATAAATAAAACATATAAACCACTAATTACCCAAAAACATAAATTCATAAATTCATAAACTCCTAAACGACAAAACTCCTAAATAATCAAACCATTAAACCGGTATACCACATATAATAAATCATAAATCTCATTTTAATTTGTATTCATTATAATTTTAAATATTCATTTTAATTATTTATTAGTTTATTTTTTATAGAAATATTAATTACAAAATAAATAATGAGCGAGACAACTATAATTTTAATAATTTATTTTTAATCAAAAAAAATATATAAGCATATAAAAGGAAGTACAAATTTAAAAACAAAAAATTATTATTTAGTAATATATTTTACTTTGATTTTGAATCATTATATATAGGTTTTGCAATTATATTTTAATTGCTATCAATCTTATTAAGAATAGTTTATTAATTTATTATTTGATCAATTGAATAATATCTAACAATAAAATTACTTATATTGAATTTAATGTTATATAATTTTTAAGATTATTATAACTAAATATTATATTTATATTTGAAAAAAATTTAAAAATTATTATATTTTCAAAGGTTATAACTTTGAAAAATGATAAAATATCACAAAAATAATTTATTTATTATTTTTTTATTCAAATAAAAGTTATAAACCACTAAATGCTTAAACATTTAAATCTTTAGACTCCTAAAGCCCAAAACCCCCTAAATCCTTAAAACCATTAAACCTATATAACCTAAATAATAAATAATAAATCTCATTTTTATTTGTTTTCATTATAATTTTAAATATTCATTTTAATTATTTTTTAGTTTATTTTTATAGAAATATTAATTACAAAATAAATAATGAGTGAGACATATAATTTAAATAAATTATTTTTTTTAAAAAATATAATCTTATAAAAATAAACAAAATTTCAAAAATTTAAAATTTTATTTAGTAATATAATTTACTTTGATTTTGAATTATTTTGGGTCCTGCAAATATATTTTAAGTAATATCTATTTTATTAATAATAGTTTATTAATTTATTTTTTGATCTTCATTATAATATATATTAATAAAATTTTTTATATTGAATTTACATCAAATATAATTATTAAGATTATTATAACTAAGTATTGTATTCATATTTTAGAACTATTAAATAATTATTATATTTTCAAAGTTTATAACCTTTGAAAATCACGAAAATTCATAAAAATAAATTTTTTGTTATTTCATTGATTAAATAAAACCTATAAACACCTAAATGTGTAAACAAATAAATCATTAAACTCATTAACCCCAAATCCACAATAAACATAAATCATTAAATAGGTATACCCTAAATAATTAATCATAAATCTCATTTTTATTAGTATTCATTATAATTATATAAATACATTTATAATTATTTATTAGTTTATTTTTATAGAAATATAAATTAAAAAATAAATTAATAGTGAGACAAATATAATTTAAATAATTTATTTTTCATCAAAAAATATATATGCTTTTAAATGGATACAAAAATTAAAAATATTAAATTAATATTTAGTAAAATATTTCACTTTGATTTTGAATCATTTTAGGTTTTGTAAATATATTTTAAACAATATTTATCTTATTAATAATTGTTTATTAATCTTTTGTATGATCATTATTATAATATATATCAATATAATTGTTTATATTAAATTTACATGATAGAGAATTATTAAGATTATCATAACTAAATATAGTATTCACATTTAAAAAAAATTTAAATATTGTTATAGTTTCAAAAATTATATCCTTCAAAATTGAGAACAAATAACAAAATTTTTTTTCATTATTATATTTTTTAAATAAAATCTATAAACTACTAAATGCCTAAACACTTAAATAACTAAATTCTTAAATCTCAAAACT
The DNA here is from genome assembly GCA_029783825.1 of Sapria himalayana. Taxonomy (NCBI): domain Eukaryota; kingdom Viridiplantae; phylum Streptophyta; class Magnoliopsida; order Malpighiales; family Rafflesiaceae; genus Sapria; species Sapria himalayana. The sequence continues at coordinate 7,028 of JAREIK010001911.1, forward strand.
CTGTAATATATAATCTTTTAAACATGTATATTTTATCTTATTAATAATAGTTTTATTTAATTTCTATCTTATTAATATATTTTACTTTGATTTTGAATCATTTTAGGTTTTGCAAAAAATTTATTTTAATATCTTTCTTATTAATAATAGGTTATTATTAATAAGAAAGATATTAAAATATTAATATATAACCTTCAAAAATTAGATAAAATGACTTAAGGCATAAACACTTAAATGACTAAACCCCAAAACACTTAAATACTTAAACCATTAAACCTGTATATCTTGAATAATAAATAATAAATCTCAATTTTATTTGTATTCATTATAATTTTAAATATTTATTTTAATGATTTATTAGTTTATTTTTTTAAAATTATAAATTACAAAATAAATAATGAGGAAGAAAAATATAATTTAAATAATTTATTTTTAATAAAAAAAATATAAACTTATAAAAAAAGAAATTATTAAAAAAATATTATTTAGTAATAAATACTTTGATTTTGAATATATTTAGATTTTGCAAATATATTTTAAATAATATCTATCTTATTAATAATAGTTTATTAATTTATTTATTGATCATTATTATAATATCTTGCAATGTGATTATTTATATTGAATTTAAATGACTCTATTTATTAAGATTATTAAAACTAAAAATTATATTTACATTTGAAAAAAATTTATAAATATTTATATTTTCAAAGGTTATAACCTTTAAAAATTAGAAAATAAAATAAAAATAACTTCTTTGTTATATCATTTTTTAAATAGAACTTATAGACCACTAAATGCCTATACACTTAAATCTATAAACTACAAAACACAAAAGCCCCTAAATACTTAAAACTTTAAACTCGTAAACCTTAATTATAATATAAATATTTTATTTTTCATCAAAAAAAAATATAAGCTTATAAAAAGAAGCAAAAACTAAAAAACAAAAATTATTATTTGGTAATAAATTTTACTTTGATTTGATTAATTTTTGGTTTTGCAATTATATTTTAAGTTATATCTATCATATTAATAATAGCATATTAATTTATTTTTTGATAATTGATATCAAAGTTATCAATAAAATTGTTTATATTTAGTTTATATTATATTTAATTATAATGATTCTTATTACTAAATATTGTATTCATATTTTTAAAAAAATTTAAAATTATTATATTTTCAATATTATAACCTTTGAAAATGTGAGAAAATATCAAAAATAATTTTTTTGTTATCTCATTATTTAAATAAATCCTATAAACTACAAAATGCCTAAACACTTAAGTTAATAACTCTGAAATCTCGAAAACCATAAATAGATAATCATTTTAATCTTGTATACCCTAAATAATAAATAATAAATAATAAATCTCAATATTATTTTTTTCATTATAATTTAAAATATTCATTTTAATTATTTATTCGTTTATTTTTATATAAATATTAATTACAAAATAAATTATGAGTTAGACAAATATAATTTATATAAATTATTTTTTATCAAAAAAATATAGATAAACTTTTAAAAAGAAAAAAAAATTTCAAAAGAAAAAATTATTATATAGTAATATATTTTGCTTTGCTTCTTAATCATTTTTGGTTTTGTAATTATATTTTAATTGATATCTATCTTATTAATAATACATTATTTTTTTATTTTTTGATAATTATTAGAATATTCTTCAATAAAATTGTTTATATTGAATTTATATAAAATATAAATATAATGATTAGTATAACTAAATATTGTATTCACATTTGAAAAAAATTTAAAAATTATTATATTTTCAAACTGTTATAACCTTTGAAAATATCAAAAAATAATAAAAATAATTTTTTTGTTATTTTATTTTTTATATAAAACCTATAAACCACTAAATGCTAGGGGTGCTCATGGGACGAGATGGGATGGGGATTACAAATCCCCAGTCCCTTCTCATAGTTCGGAGATTTTTTTTTAAGATCCAAACCCATCCCATAGGTTGAAAATATCGGGACGAGACGGGACGTAGATCCGGGATTTTGGGTAGGAGAAAACGGTTCCGGGACGGAACGGATTTCAGACATTTTTTTCAATTTATTTTCTTCAAACCAGCCAAGTTAGTTAATGTCGAAACCATTATTTATACCATTAATCATTCCTTAGTTATGTATCTTTCAAACTCAAATTGGGCCAATTTTGTTTTGTCAAATAGGCTTAATACCGCAAACGAGTTCCATTGCCTTGTCAAAAGCTTTGATGTGTAGAAAAGGGTAGAAATGTTAAATAGAATGGGTCCGAGTTGTGTGTTTTAATTGGTTCTTTGTTTTGTCACAAGTTGGCTTTGTTCAGCCGAGTGAAAGTTAACCATAATAGCAATACTACATTTTTTTAAACAATTACTTAAAATATTAAGGAATAGCTAAAGATGACCACAAACATTGGTAGCAGCAATTACTACTTAAGTAATTGCTAAAATTAGGCAACTTAATATAACATAAAAAATATAACTAATAACAACCATGATAATAATCATTTCAGAGGTCCGTCCCGGAACAGCAACGAAATTCCAAACCCAATTACTTATCTTTTCTACAACTCCTCCCTTTTCTTCCTCCACTGTAGAAGGATGACCAAAGATGAAAACGTGTTAATCATGTAGACATAAATTTCTAAGTTGAAAGGGAAATAAAAAAACAAAATATTACCTTATAAAATTTAATACACCCTTTCTAAATTTAGTTGGCCAACAATAGTTGGAAGAATATTTGGATCTTGTGACCCCGCTGAAAATTGTAATTGAACCATATTTTTATTAAATTGAATGAATAAAATAAGTAAAAGTGAAATTAAAATTTACAAGATTTGTATACTAACATGATTCATTATCATCAAGGTCTTGAACTAATTCTTCAATTTCAATAGGTTTGTTTGAGATTCTCAACCAATCTTGTAGACATATGAGAACTTCAGCTGTAATAGGTGTTAAAGAACTCCTAAATTTATCTAAAGTTCTCCCCCTAGTGCTAAATGTAGATTCACAGGCTATAGTAGATGCTTAGATAGAAAATACATCCCTTGCTACATTTGCCAAAGAAGGATACCAAACCTCATTTACCTTCCACCAGTTTAGAAGATCAAAATCAATTCTATTTTTTTCAAGTTTGTCCTCCAAGTACATATCCACTCTTCCAAAGCCTCAACTTCTTGTTCTTTCTCCAATTCAACAAAAAAAATCATCAACATAAGTATCACTACCATCAAAGAAATCATCATTTTTCTTCAACACAGTAGAAGCGAAATCATCTTATTTTGATTCATCTTCATTTAAATCTTTATAATCATCCATCATCTCATTTAAAGTATTTATAACCTTTTTCACCAATTGTTTAGCCAATTCCTCTCCATAATGCTAAGTGTACTTAACCTTGAGATATTTGAGCTTATATCTAGGATCCAACACTACTGCTACAAAAAGCATAAAATTTGTTGACTAAAGAGAACCCCAATATTTGTTGAATTTATGCCTCATTTTCATACCCATTTCAGACACCATTGTATCTCTAGTATTTTCACTAAGCTCAATTTTTTTCAAAATTCGAATAATCTCATTAAAATAAGCACTATAGGTAGAATATTATGAACCAGAAAATTTAAAAGTTACCTCATAATAAGTTTTCAAGAAACGATACAAAATTTTTGTGTTTGTTTAGTCTCTCTCAGTTGGAACGTTTGAACCAAACTCCTTCAAAAACCTTTTGTCATAATCCTCCAACTTATCAAATTCTTTTTGATATTTATATCAGTTTGTAGCATCAAATATGTTAAATTCCATCTTGTAGGACAATCTAATTGCAATGAGGATCCATATGTCAAGTTTGCTTCTTCAACACATTACTTAAACATATCAAATCTTTTAGGACTGCTCCTCACATATTTTACCTCACCTCTAATTTTTTGAATAGCACCCTCAACTACTGCAAAGCCATCTCTGACAATTAAGTTTAGGATATGAGCACAACATCTCATATTAAAATGCCCACCTCTCAAAGGTACTACACTTTTCTTCACAACCTTTTTTTTCAATTGTTCAACTACAACATCATTATTTGATGCAATGTCAACAGTAATGCACATCAACTTTCTCAAACCACATTCATTCATTCAAAACTTAATAGCAATTATATTTGTTTAACTCAAAATTTATTTTTTAATTAATATTTATATTTAAATAAACAAATAAATAATTAAAATGAATATATAAAATTATAATTAAAAAAAATTAGATTTATTCTTTATTATTTAGGATATACCAGTTTAATTTAAATTATATTTTTCTCACAAATAATTTATTTTGTAATTAATATTTCAATAAAAATAAATTGATAAATAATTAAAATAAAAATTTAAAATTATACTGAATAAAAATTAAAATGTGATTTATGATTTTTATTAATGTATACCAGTTTAATATTTTACGTATTTAGAGGTTTTGTCATTTAGGACTTTAGCGATTTATGTTTTTAGGCATTTAGTGGTTTATAGGTTTTGTTTAAACAATGAAATAACAAAAAAATTATTTTTGATATTTTTTCATATTTTCAAAGGTTATAAACTTTGACAATATAATAATTAAAAAATTTTTTAAAAATGTGAATACAATATTTAGTAAAAATATCATTATAATTATATATAATATAAACTAAATATAAATAATTTTATTCATAGATATGATATTGATTATCAAAAAATAAATTAATATGTTATTATTATTATGATGGATATAAATTAAAATATAATTGTAAAACCAAAAATTATTCAAAATCCAAATAAAATTTATTACTAAATAATAATTTTTGTTTTTTAGTTATTGCTTCTTTTTATAAGCTTATATATTTTTTTTGATGAAAAATAAATATTTTAAATTATATTTGTATCACTCATATTTTATTTTTTAATTAATATTTTAATAAATTATTTAAATTATTATTAAGGTTTATGAGTTTAAAGGTTTAAGTATTTAGGGGCTTTTGTGTTTAGGAGTTTAGATGTTTAAGTGTTTAGGCATTTAGTGGTTTATAAGTTTTATTTAAACTATGATATAGCAAAAAATTTATTTTTATTATTTTTTCTAATTTTTGAAGATTATATCCTTTGAAAATATAATAATTTTTAAATTTTTTTCAAATGTCAATATAATATTTATTTATAATAATCTTAGTAATTATAATTCATTTAAATTCAATATAAATAATTTTATTGCTAGATATTATAATTATGATCAAAAAATAAATTAATATACTATTATTAATAAAATAGTTATTATTTAAAAAGTATTTGCAAAATCTAAATTTATTCAAAACAAAGTAAATTATATTACTAAATAATTTTTTTTAATGTTTTGCTATTTTTATAACTTTATATTTTTGTTATTAAAAATAAATTATTTAAATTATATTTATCTCACTCATAATTTATTTTGTAATTAATAATTCTATAATAATAAACTACTAAATAATTAAAATAAATATTGAAAATTATAATGAATACAAATCAAATTGAGATTTATTATTTATTATTCAGGATATACCAGTTTAATAGTTTAAGTATTTAGGTGTTTTGTGGTTTAGGAGTTTAGTGATTTATTTGTTTAGACATTTAGTGATTTATAGTTTTTTTAAAGAAAGAAAAAGCAAAAAATTTAATTTTTTGATTTTTCTTTAATTTTTGAAGGTTGTAACCTTTGAAAATATAATAATATTTATTTTTTTAAAATGTGGATATAATATTTAGTTATAATAATCTTAATAATTATATATAATATAAACATAATATAAATAATTTTATTGATAGATATTATAATAATGATTAATAAATAAATTAATAAACTTGTCTTTATAAGAATGATATAAATTAAAATATAATTGTAAAATCTAAAATTATTCAAAATCAAAATAAGATATATTATTAAATAATAATTTTTTATTTTTAAAATTTTGCTTCTTTTTATGAGCAGTTTTGTTGATGAAAAATAAGTTATTTAAATTATATATGTCGCACTAATAATTTATTTTTTAATTTATATTTCTATAAAAATAAACTGATAAATAATTAAAATGAATATCTAAAATTATAATGAATACTAATAAAACTGAGATTTATGATTTATTATTTAGACTATACTAATTTAATGTTTTAAGTAATTATGAGCTTCGGGGTTTAGGAGTTTAGTCATTTTAGTATTTAGTCATTTAGTGGTTTATAGGTTTTATATAAAAAATAAAATAACAAAATTTATTTTTGTTATTTTTTCTCATTTTTGAATGTTATAACCTTTAAAAATATAATAATTTTTAAATTTTTTTTTGAAAAGTGAATACAATATGAAGTTATAATAAGCATAATAATTATATATCATATAAATTTAATATAAACTTTTTTATTGATATTTTTTATAATAATGATCATAAATAAGTAATAACCTATTATTAATAAGATAAGTATTGTTTAAAATATATTTTCAAAACCTAAAATGACTCAAAATCAAAGTGAAATATTTTACTAAATATTAATTTTAAATTTTTAAATTTTTGTATCCATTTATAAGCCTATATATTTTTTGATGAAAAATAAATTATTTAAATTATATTTGTATGACTATTAATTTATTTTTTAATTTATATTTCTATAAAATTAAACTAATAAATAATTAAAATGTATATTTAAAATTATAATAAATACTAATAAAAATGAGATTTATGATTTATTATTTAGGGTATAACTATTTAATTGTTTATGTTTTTTGTGGTTTTCGGGTTAAGGAATTTATTGATTGATATGTTTATACATTTAGGTGTTTATAGGTTTTATTTTAATCAATGAAATAACAAAAAAATTATTTTTATTAATTTTCGTGATTTTCAAAGGTATAACCTTTGAAAATATAATAATTTTTTAATAGTTCTAAAATATGAATACAATACTTAGTTATAATAATCTTAATAATTATATTTGTTGTAGATTAAATATAAAAAAATGTAGTAATATATATTATAAGAATGATCAAAAAATAAATTAATAAACTATTATTAATAAGATAGATATTAATTAAAAAAATTTGCAGAACCCAAAATAATTCAAAATCAAAGTAAATCATATTACTAAATAAAATTTTAAATTTTTGAAATTTTGTTTATTTTTATAAGCTTATTTTTTTTCATAAAATATAATTTATTTAAATTATATATATCTCACTCATTATTTATTTTTTAATTAATATTTCTATAAACATAAACTAAAAAATAATTAAAATGAATATTTAAAATTATAATGAATACAAATAAAAATGAGATTTATTATTTATTATTTAGGTTATATAGGTTTAATTGTTTAAGTATTTAGGGGGTTTTGGGGTTTAGGAGTCTAGAGATTTAAATGTTTGGCATTTAGTGGTTTATAAGTTTTATTTAAATAATAAAATAATAAAAAATTATTTTTGTGATTTTTTATCATTTTTTAAGGTTTAAATCTTTGAAAATATAATAATTTTTAAATTGTTTTCAAATATAAATATAATATTTAGTTATAATAACTTAATAATTATAAGACATTTTAATTGAATATAACTAATTTTATTGTACGATATTATAATAATGATCAAATAATAAATTAATAAACTATTATTAATAAGATTGATCGCAACTTAAAATATAATTGCAAAACTTATATATAATGATTCAAAATCTAAGTAAAATATATTACTAAATAATAATTTTTTGTTTTTAAATTTTTACTTCTTTATATAAGCTTATTTTTTTTTGATTAAAAATAAATTATTAAAATTATATATCTCACTCATTATTTATTTTGTGATTGATATTTCTATAAAAAATAAACTAATAAAAAATTAAAATGAATATTTAAAATTATAATGAATACAAATTATAATGAGATTTATGATTTTTTATATAGGGTATACCGGTTTAATGGTTTGATTATATAGGAGGTTTGTCTTTTAAGAGTTTAGCAATTTATGTTTTTAATCATTTAGTGGTTTATAGGTTTTATTTATATAATAAAAATTTAAAATTCTATTTTTTATTTTTTCTGATTTTCAAAGGTTATAATCATTGAAAATAAAATAATTTTTAAAATTTTTTGAAATGTGAATACCATGTATACTTATATTAATCTTACTAATTATATATCATATAAATTCAATATAACTAATTTTAATGATATATATTATAATAATGATCAAAAATTAAATTAATAAACTATTATAAATAATATAAATATTAATTAAAATATATTTACATAACACAAAATGATTCAAAATAAAATAAAAATATATTACTAAATAATAATATTTAATTTTTAAAATTTTCTTTTTTTATAAGCTTATATTTTTTTATTAAAATAAATTATTTAAATAATATTTGTCTCACTCAAAATTTATTTTGTAATTAATATTTCTGAAAAATTAAACTATAAATAATTAAAATGAATATTTAAAATTATAATAAATAGAAATAAAAATGAGATTTATTATTTATTAAGTAGTATATAGCTTTTAAAAGGTTTATGTATTTAGGTGTTTCGGGATTTATGAGCTTACTGATTTAAGTAAGTAAGCATTTAATGATCTATAGGTTTTATTTAAAAAATGAAATATTAAAAATTTATTTTTATTATTTATTTTCATTTTTTATGGTTATAACCTTTGAAAATATAATAATTTTTAAATTTTTTTCAAAAGTGAATTCAATATTTAGTTATAAAAATCATTATATTTATATATCATATAAATTTATTATAAACTATTTTATTGATAAATATTCTAATAATGATCAAAAAATAAATTAATAATCTATTATTAATAAGATAGATATCAATTATAATATAATTACAAAACCTAAAATGATTCAGAAGCAAAGCAAAATATATTACTATATAATAATTTTTTGTTTTGAAATTTTTTTTTTCTTTTAAAAAGTTTATATATATTATTTTGATGAAAAATAATTTATATAAATTATATTTGTGTAACTCATAATTTATTTTGTAATTAATATTTCTATAAAAATAAACAAATATATAATTAAATTTGAATATTTAAAATTAAAATGAAAAAAAAATGAGATTTATTCCTTATTATTTAGGATATACAGGTTTAATTTAAATTAGATCTGTCTCACTAATACTTTATTTTGTAATTAATATTTCTATAAAAATAAACTTATAAATAATTAAAATAAAATTAAAATTATACTGAATAATTAAAATAATTCATTTTGTTCCTCTCTCAACTCTAGAATGATTGCTAAAGCTCTACCCAAAATAATATGAGCTTTTACATTTTCTCTATTATGTCTCATCATATTTGATGTTTAATTACTAGGCTATCAAAGGTAATTTGACTCATGTACGCTAACAGACCAAACCAAAGTTGTACCCCTATATGTTGAAATAGTTAGTTGTTGAGGATTCTATTTATATTGATTATTGTAATTTCTTCTAAAATATCTCTCATGCACACACTCAAAGCACTTTTTTTTAAAATAGTTCACCTATAAAAAAATAACCACCTTGTAGACTATTATAACAAACTAGCCCCAGGGTGGTTTGGGTAGGGCAAGAAGTATGGGCTCTCTTTCAATCAAGAATCAAAAAATTTATTTTATTGACATGTCTAAGCCTTTTTTTCATATCCTCATGGATATGAAAAGTATCATTTCTTTCTTTTTACATTAAATGAGTTATGTATACAAGCTCACAATACCCAAAAAATGTAAATGAATCATATTCAAATGTATAAAAGGTTTTAATCATTGCTCAAAATATTAGTCTTGCATATTGACACTTGAGGTCACAAATCAAAGGAAAAAGCCATAGTGATATTTCCAATCCCATGAATTTTAGCTATAGGAAAGTTATAAAGAGTAGTACTCGTGCTTTAACTATTTCTAGGGTCATGACTTTTTCTCTTGAGGAATGTCCAAAGAAACAATCATTCCTAGTGCAATGACTTTGCAATATAAAGATAAAATGCACAAGCTATGGTCCTATCCAATACTATGACCTAGTATTATAGTGATTAAATATGTATTAATGATCATTCTTAGCGCCATAACAATATGTTCAACAGAGAGACACAAGTTATGGCATATTCTCATCGATATGATTTTGTGTTCTAGAGACAAAATATACAATCATGACCATTGCTAATGCTACAATAATCTAAAGCAAGAAAGAGACTGAATCCATAACTCAACCCAAGAGTCATGACTTTGTGTTACATAAACAAAAAGATAATTCTGTGATATTCCTAAAAGTTGTGAATTTCAATTTAAATATATCACTTAGTCATTTGATTATAAAAGTCCAAAACATGAGATATAGGATTTAGGGTTTATGGATTAGGATTATAGTTTATGGTCTAAGGTTTAGGATTTAAAGTTTAGGGTTTAAGGTTTTTTTTTTGGAAAATACACACTTTATTTATCATTTAGGCTCACAACTCACAAGAGACTAAAAAGGTGACAAATTTAGGCCAGCCCACCAAATTCTATGCACATTAATAATTATATGCATAAAATACATAAAAAAACATAATTCCTAATAATTCCAAGCATACAAATACAACTAAAATCACTTGGCATTCCCGGACTTCAGAGTTGGCATTGAGTCATTATGTGCACTGCGTCCTTTCCATTCGGATTTGCAAAAACCTTTTGGAGGAACCTGAATGATGCACCATATTAAAACTATGCAAATATAAGATTGTGCATGTGCGTGACATGCAACATCAAGCATTTGCCTATGTCATTGCTATGCAATGTAATACATGTAAAACTGAATACCCATAAATCCACAAGTCCATATCTACGACACTTTCTCAATTCATTCTCACCTCTGAATTCCACATTCTTTTGCTCTAATGATCCTCAAAAGATAGATAATCTTAATAATTTTTAAATTATTAAATTTTTAAATTATTTTCAAATGTAAATATAATATTTAGTTATAATAATCCTAATAATTATATATCATGTAAATTCAATATAAACTATTTTATTGATAAATATTCTAATAATGATCAAAAAATAAATTAATAATCTATTATTAATAAGATAGATATCAATTAAAATATAATTACAACACCTAAAATGATTTAGAAGCAATGCAAAATATATTACTATATAATAATTTTTTGTTTTGAAAATTTTTTTTCTTTTAAAAAGTTTATCTATAATTTTTTGATGAAAAATAATTTATATAAATTATTTTTGTCGAGCTCAATTTATTTTTAAATCAATATTTATATATAAATAAACAAATAAATATTTAAAATGAATATTTAAAATTATAATGAAAAAAATGAGATTTATTAATTATTATTTAGGGATATTGTTTTAATTTAACATAGATCTATCTCAATAATAATTTATTCTGTAATTAATATTTCTATAAAAATAAACTGATAAATAATTAAAATAAAAATTTAAAATTATACTGAATAAAAATTAAAATGAGATTTATGATTTATTATTAATCTATACCAGTTGAATGGAATAAGTATTTAGAGGTTTGTCATTTATGAGTTTAGCAATTTATGTTTTTAGGCATTGGGTGGTTTATAGGTTTTATTTAAACAATGAAATAACAAAAAAAAATTTTGATATTTTTTCACATTTTCAAAGGTTATAACCTTTGAAAATATAATAATTTTAAATTTTTTTAAAAATGTGAATATAATATTTAGTAATAATAATCATTATAATTATATATAATATAAACTAAATATAAACAATTTTATTGATTTTAATTATTTATTAATTTATTTTTATAAAATATTTATTACAAAATAAATTATTAGTGCGACAAATATAATTTAAATAATTTATTTTTAATCAAAAAATATATATAAGCTTATAAAAGAAGTAAAAATTCAAAAATTAAAAATTATTATACAGTAATATATTATAGTTTAATTTGAATCGATTTGGGTATTGTAAATATTTTTTAATTAATATCTATCTTATTATTAATAGTTTATTAATTTAATTTTTGATCATTATTATATTATCTATCAATAAAATTGTTTATATTGAATTTATATGATATATAATTATTAATATTATTATAACTAAATATTGTATTCACATTTCAAAAAATTTTAAAAATTATTATATTTTCAAAGGTTATAACCTATGAAAATGAGAAAAAATTACAATATTTTTTTGTTATTTTATTGTTTAAATAAAACCTATAAACCACTAAGTGCCTAAAAACATAAATTGCTAAACTCCTAAATGCAAAAACCTCTACATAAATAAACCATTAAACAGGTGCACATTAATAAAAAATCATAAATCTTAATTTAATTTTTATTAAGTATAATTTTAAATTTTTATTTTAATTATTTATCAATTTATTTTAATAGAAATATTAATTTCAAAATAAATTATTAGTGAGACAGATCTAATATAAATAATTTATTTTTTATCAAAAAAAATATATATCCTTATAAAAAGAGGCAAAATTTTAAAAACAAAAAATTTTTTTTAGTAATATATTTTATTTTGATTTTGAATCATTTTAGATTTTGTAATTTTATTTTAATTTATATCATTCTTATTAATAATAGTTTATTAATTTTTTGTTGACCATTATTATTATATGTATTAATAAAATTATTTATATTGAGTTTACATTAAATATTATTATTAAGATTATTATAACTAAAGATTATATTCACATTTTAAAAAAATTTAAAATTATTATATTTTCAAATGTTATCACCTTCAAAAATTAAAAAAAATCAAAAAATTAATTTTTTTATTTTTTCATTTTTAAATAAAAACTATAAATCACTAAAGGCCTAAACACTTAAATCACTAAACCCCAAAACACCTAAATACTTAAAAATTATTTTTATAGAATTATAAATTAAAAATAAATTATGAGGAAGACAAATATAATTTAAATAATTTATTTTTTATAAAAAAAATATAAACTTATAAAAAGAAGCAAAACATCAAAAAAATTATTATTTAGTAATATATTTTATTTTGATTTTTAATAAATTTATGTTTTGCAAATATATTTTAAATAAAATCTTTCTTATTAATAATAGTTTATTAATTTATTTTTTGATCATTAATATAATATCTATCAATATAATTGTTTATATTGAATTTACATGTTATATAATTATTAATATTATCATAACTAAATATTGTATTCACATATAAAAACAATTTAAAAAGTGTTATATTTTCAAAGTTTATAACATTCAAAATTGAGAAAAAATAACAAAAATAAATTTTTTGTTATATCTTTGTTTAAATAAAACTTATAAACCATTAAATGCCTAAATACATAATTATCTAAACTTCTAAACCCCGAAGTCCCTAAATACTTAACCCTTTAAACACGTAAACCTTAAATATAATTTAAATAATTTATAGAAATATTAATTACAAAATAAATTATGTGTGATACAAATATAATTTAAATAATATATTTTTCATCAAAAAAACATATAAGCTTATAAAATGGTTCAAAAACTAAAAAAAAATTATTATTTAGTAATAAATTTTACTTTGATTTTGAATCATTTTAAGTTTTTTAATTATATTTTAATTTATATCTATCATATTAATAATAGTTTATTAATTTATTTTTTGATAATTGATATAATATCTATCAATAAAATTCTTTAGATTTAGTTTATATTATATATAGTTATAATATCTATTATTACTAAATATTGAATTCACATTTTAAAAAATTTTAAAATTATTATATTTTCAAATGTTATAACATTTGAAAATTTGAAAAAATATCAAAAATAAATTTTTTATTATTTCATTGTTTGAATAAAACCTATAAACAATTAAATGCCTAAATACTTAAATCAATAACTTCTAAATCTAAAAAACACTAAATAGATAAATTTTTTAAACATGTATATCCTAAATAATAAAGAATAAATCTCAATATTATTTTTTTAATTATAATTTTAAATATTCATTTTAATTATTTATTTGTTTATTTTTATATAAATATTAATTACGAAATAAAATATAAGTTATACAAATATAATTTATATAAATTATTTTTCAACATAAAAATATAGATAAACTTATTAAAAGAAAAAAAATTTAAAAACAAAAAAATATTATATAGTAATATATTTTGCTTTGTTTCTGAATCATTTTAGATTTTGTAATTATACTTTAATTGATATCTAACTTATTAATAATAGATTATTAATTTATTATTTGATCATTATTAGAATATTTATCAATAAAAATGTTTATATTGAATTTATATGATATATAAATTCAATAATTATTATAATTAAATATTGTATTCACTTTTGAAAAAAGTGAATACAATTTTTATATTTTCAAAGATTATAACCTTTGAACATGTGAAAAAACAAAAAAATTATATTTTTTTGTTATTTCATTGTTTAAATAAAACCTATAAATAACTAAATGCCTAATCACTTAAATCACTAAACTACAAAATCTCGATACCTCTATATAGATAATCCTTTAAACCGGTATACCCTAAATAATAATTAATAAATCTCATTTTTATTTGTTTTCATTATAATTTAAAAAATTCATTTAGATTGTTAAGTTTTTTATTTATATATATATTAATTATAAAATAAATTATGATTTAAAAATATAATTTATAAAAATTATTTTTCATCAAAAAATAGATAAGCTTATAAAATGAATAAACATTTGAAAACAAATAATTATTATTAAGTAATATATTTTGCATTCCTTTTGAATTATTTTAGGTTTTGATATTATATTTTAAGTAATATCAATCTTATTCAGAATAGATTTTTAATTTATTTTTGGATAATTATTAGAATATCTATCAATAAAATTATTTATATTGAATTTATATTATATATAATTATTATGATTATTATAAATAAATATTGTATTTAGTTTTGAAAAAAATTTAAAAATTATTATATTTTAAAAGGTTTTAATCTTAAAAAATGAGAAAGAATACAAAAAATAAATTTTTTGTTTTTTCTTTTTTTAATAAAACTTATAGACCACTAAATGTTTACTTACTTAAATCAGTAACTCATAAAATCCGAAACCCCTAAATACATAAACCTTATAACAGCTATATACTACTTAATAAATAATAAATCTCATTTTTATTTCTATTTATTATAATTTTAAATATTCATTTTTATTATTTATATTTTAATTTTTAGAAAAATTAATTACAAAATAAATTTCGAGTGAGACAGATATTATTATAATAATTTATTTTTAATCATAAAAAAATATAAGCTTATAAAAATATTTACAAATTTAAAAATTAAATATTATTATTTAGTAATATATTTTTATATGATTTTGAATCATTTTGTGTTATGTAAATATATTTTAATTAATATTTATTTTATAAATAATAGTTTATTAATTTAATTTTTGATCATTATTATAATATCTATCATTAAAATTATTTATATTGAATTTATATGATATATAATTAATAAGATTAATATAATTATACATGGTATTCACATTTCAAAAGATTTTAAAAATTATTTTATTTTAAAATGTTATAACCTTTGAAAATCTAAAAAAAATAAAAAAAAAATTTATTTTTATTATATAAATAAAACCTATATATCACTAAATGCCTAAAAACATAAATTGCTAAACACCTAAACGACAAAACCCCTAAATAATTGATCAATTAAACCGGTATACCATATATAATTGTTGGGCAATTGTGCTTCCACTGTAGTGAGATTGAGATACAGAAACACAGAATAATAGAAAACAAGCAATATATATCCCAATTCAGCAACCATCCATGATAGAATTAAAAAATGAGAAATAAACCCCGAAAATAACATGGTTCGCTAGTCACTCAGTACGACTAGCTAAATCCACCATAAAATGCTTTTGCGTTACAGATTAAAGCAACAGAAATGTCTTACAGTATGTAGCACATAGAATAGTCATGATAAATTGCACAGAGAGAAGAGAGAGAGATGACGAACAGTTCCACGGGTCCAAAAATAGCACTCGAAAATAAAATTACAAAACATTTTATATTAAAATTTATCTCGGTTCATTTAAACGGAGTGGGTCAGATCAAGAGAAAGTTTAGGCTCTACTCTAATTTCGCCCCGTTGTCCGGTCTGTGTGACCTCCGTTATTGTGCTACTGCTGCATCCCCGGCCTCTTAATATTTCCTTTCCCTCACTTACATGAAAATATTAAAAAAGAAAAAAAATATTTGGTTATACAAGCTGATTATCAAAAAATAAATTACATATACAGTAATAATAAATCTAAAATCTCATTTTAATTTGTATACATTATAATTTTAAATATTTATTAGTTTATTTTTTATATAAATATTAATTACAAAATAAATAATTAGTCAGACAAATATAATATTAATAATTTACTTTTAATAAAAGAAAATATAATTTTATAAAAAGAAGTAAAAATTTAAAAAAAAATTATTATTTAGTAATAAATTTTACATTGATTTTGAAATATTTATTTTTGTAATTATATTTTAATTTATATCTATCATATTAATAAAAGTTTATTAATTTATTTTTTGATAATTGATATCATATCTATCAATAAAATTATTTATAATTAGTTTATATTATATATAATTATAATGATTATTATTATTAAATATTTTATTCACATTTTAAAAAAATTTTAAAATTATTATATTTTAAAATGTTATAACTTTGAAAATGTGAAAAAATAACAAAAATAATTTTTTTGTTATTTCATTGTTTAAATAAATCTTAAAAACCACTAAAAGCCTAAATACTTAAATCAATAACTCCTAAATATCGAAAACCTTAAATAGATAATCATTTTAAACCGGTATAACCTAAATAATAAATAATAAATCTCAATATTATTTTTTACATAATTATTTAAAATATATTTAATTATTTATTCGTTTATTTTTATATAATTAATAATTACAGAATAGATTGAGTTAGACAAATATAATTTATATAATTATTTTTTATCAAAAAATATAGATAAACTTTTTAAAAGAAAAAAAATTCAAAACAAAAAATTATTATATAGTAATATATTTTGCTTTATTTCTGAATCATTTTAGGTTTCGTAAATATATTTAAATTGATATCTATCTTATTAATAATAGATTATTAATTTATTCTTTGATCATTATTAGAATATTAATCTATAAAAATATTTATATTGAATTTATATGATATATAAATATAATGATTATTTTAACTAAATATAGTATTCACTTTTGAAAAAGATTTAAAAATTATTATATTTTCAATGGTTATAACCTTTGAAAATATCAAAAAATAAAAAAAAATAATTTTTTTGATATTTTTTTAAATAACACCTATAAACCACTAAATGCATACATAGTTAAATCAGTAAACTCCTAAACCCCGTAATGCCAAAATACAAAAACCATTAAACCACTATATACTACTTAATAATTAATAAATCTAATTTTTAATTCTATTTATTATAATTTTAAATATTTATTTTAATTATTTATTAGTTTATTTTTATAGAAATATTTATTACAAAATAAATTATGAGTGTGACAAATATAATTTAAAAAATATATATGCTTATTAAAGAAGTAAAAATTTAAAAATTAAAAATTGTTATCCAGAAATATATTTTACTATAATTTTGAATCAATTTGGGTTTTATAATTATTTTTTAATTAATATCTATCTTAATATCAATAGTTTATAAATTTAATTTTGATCATTATTATAATATATATCAAAACAATTGTTTATTGAATTTATATGATATATAATTATTAATATTATTATAACTAAGTATTGTATTCACATTTCAAAAATTTTTAATATTATTATATTTACAAAGGTTATAACCTATGAAAATGAGAAAAAATTATAGCAAATTTTTTTGATATTTTATTTTTTTAAATAAAACGTATAAACCATTAAAAGCATAAAAACATAAATCGCTAAAATCCTAAATGAAAGAACCTTTAAATACTTAAACCATTAAACTGGTATACAATAATAATAAATCATAAATCTTATTTTAAATTTTATTTAGTATAATTTTAAATTTTTATTTTAATAATTTATCAGTTAATTTTAATAGAAATATTAATTACAAAATAAATTATTAGTGAGACAAATCTAAGTTAAATTAAAACAGTATCACTAAATAATAAATAATAAATAATAAATCTCATTTTTTATCATTATAATTATATATATTCATTTTAATTATTTATTTGTTTATTTATATATAAATATTAATTACAAAATAAATTGAGCTAGACAAAAATAATTTATATAAATTATTTTTCATCAAAAAATTATAGATAAACTTTTTAAAAGAAAAAAAATTTTCAAAACAAAAAATTATTATATAGTAATATATTTTGCTTTGCTTCTGAATCATTTTAGGTTTTGTAATTATATTTTAATTTAATATCTATCTTATTAATAATAGATTATTAATTTATTTTTTGATCATTATTAGAATTTTAACAATAAAATTGTTTATATTGAATTTACATGATATATAATTATAAAGATTATTATAACTAAATATCATATTTACATTTGAAAATAATGTAATAATTATTATATCTTTAAAGGTTATAATCTTTGAAAATGAGATAAAATCACAAAAATAAATTTTTTGTTATTTTATTGTTTATATAAAACCTATAAACTACTAAATGTCTAAATGCTTAAATCATTAAACTCCTAAACCCCAAAACCCTTAAATACTTAAACATTTAAACCATCTTTAAAGGTTTAAGTATTTATAAATAATATATAAATATCTATAAATAAATAATAGTTTATTAACTGATTTTTTGATCATTATATATTTATATTTATATTTTGTTTATTAATATCTATCAATAAAATTGTTTATTTTTAATTTACATGATATATAATTATTATGTTTATTATAACTAAATATTGCATTCACATTTGATAAAAATTTAAAAATTATTATATTTATAAAGGTTATAACCTTCAAAATTGATAAAAAATTTGAAAAATAATTTTTTTTGTTATTTCATTATTTAAATGAAACATATAAACTATTAAATGCCTAAACACTTAATTCACTAAACTCCTAAACTCTTAAATACTTAAACCATTAAACTGGTATACCCTAAATAATTAATCATAAATCTCATTTTTATTTGTATTCATTATAATTTTTATATTCATTTTAATTATTTATTAGTTTATTTTTATAGAAATATTAATTGCAAAATAAAATTATTAATGAGACAAATATAATTTAAATAACTTATCTTCTTCAAAAAAATTTATAAGCTTATAAAAAGAATCAAAAAAATAAAAATAAAAAATTATTATTTAATAATATATTTTACTTTGATTTTGAATCATTTTAGGTTTTGCAAATATATTTTAATTAATATCTATCTTATTAATAATAGTTTATTAATCTATTTTATGATCAGTATTATAATATCGATCAATAAAATTATTTATATTGAATTTATATGATATTTAATTTTTATGATTATTATAATTAAATATTGTATTAACATTTGAAAAAAAATTAAAATTATCATATTTTCAATGGTTATAACCTTGAAAATGAGAAAAAATCATAAAAATAATTTTTTTGTTATTTAATTATTTAAATAAAACCTATAAACCACATAATACCTAAATACTTAAATTACTAAACTCGTAAACCCTGATACTGCTGCACCACACACTCATACCGACAGACCACAATACACATGTGCACATATTCTTGTTCATTTTGGTGTAGCATTTAGAGGGGCCAGCAAGTCCTGGAAGCTGCCAAAAGTATGGGCCACCAGCTTGTAGAGGGCCCTGCTAGCAAGCCGGGATGATAACATTCAGACAACTGACGAGACCGAGAAAAGTGGTCGGGAGGAAACCCAGGAGTAGCTAGAAGTGGGTCACACTAGCCCTATCAGGCAGCAAAGAGGGCCACCCAACCGTCGCCCAACAGGAGTAGCGGTTAATCCATTTTTAATTGTAGAGCAGGCAAAATCTGAAGCATCAACAAGTAGGGCCAGTAAGCAATGGAGTCTAGACCAGCCACACGGGAGCGAAAGATACAAATTTGTAGTTTATGTTTGTAGTCTTATTTGTATTTTGGACTTTGTATGCACTATGTACTTGTAGAGACCGATCATGATATACTCACACACACAATCTTGTATGTTCTCTATGTAGCATGCAATGAGGGCAACTGGACTCATGTGTATCTCTAAGTGGGGACCACTATGCATTTTGTAAAAACACATTAGGCGATGCTACACTCCCGGGAGGAGAAGACCCATCTTTATAGCATTTTGTAATTTTACTTGTATTCTAGCTTGGTTGTACGCGTAGATAATTAGACTATTAGATGGACCTCATCACACATGCCTACTTATGAATGCATATTTTTTGATATTTTGTCTGTGCAACATACAGCCACTTCTTGGAGCTCGAGGAGAAAGCATTCTAACCCAAGAGATACTCTTTTGAGGATCATTGGAGCAAAAGAATGTGGAATTCATAGTTGAGAATGAATTGACAATGTGCCGTAGATATGGACTTGTGGATTTATGGGTATTCAATTTTACATGTATTCCATTGCATAGCAATGACATAGGCAAACGCTTGATGCTACATGTCACACACATGCATAATCATATATTTGCATAGTTTTAATATGGTGCATCATTAAGATTCCTTTAAAAGGATTGGACAAATCCGAATGGAAAGGACGCAGTGCGCATAATGACTCAATGCCAACTCTGAAGTCTGGGAATGCCAGGTGATTTTAGTTGTATTCGTACACTTGGAATTTTTAGGCATTATGTTTTTAATGTATTTTATGCATAGAATCATTAAGGTGCATAGGATTTGGTGGGCTGGCCTAAATTAGTCAGCTTTTTAGTCTCTTGTAAGTTGTGTGCCTAAATGTTAAATAAAGTGTGTATTTTCCAAAAAAAAACTAAAAAAATTATATAAACCCTAAACTTTAAATCCTAAACCTTAAACCATAAACTATAACCCTAACTTTTAAACCCTAAATCCTAAATCTCATGTTTTGCACTTTTATAATCAAATGACTAAGTGTTAAATTTAAATTGAAATTCACAACTTTTAGGAATGCCACAGATTTATCATTTTGTATGTAACACAAAGTCATGACTTAAGGGGTGAGTTATCGATGAGAATATGCCATAACTTGTGTCTCTCTATTGAACATATTGTTATGTCACTAAGAATGATCATGAATATATATTTAATAACTATAATATTGGGTCACAGTATTGGATATGACCATAGCTTGTGCATTTTATCTTTATTTTGCAAAGTCATTGCAATAGGAATGATTGTAACTTTGGACATTCCTCAAGAGCACAAGTCATGACCCTAGAAATAGTTAAAGCTCAGCGTACTACTCTTTATAACTTTCTATAGCTAAAATTCTTGGGATTGGAAATATCACTATGGCTTTTTCCTTTGATTTCTGACCTAAAGTGTCAATATGCAAGACTAATATTTTGAGCAATGATTAAAACCTTTTATACATTTTAATATGATTCATTTACACCTTTTTGGGTATTGTGAGCTTGTATACATAACTCATTTAATATAAAAAGAAAGAAATGATACTTTTCATATCCATGAGGATATAAAAAAAGGCTTAGACATGCCAATAAAATAAATTTTTTGATTCTTGATTGAAAACGAGCCCATACTTCTTGCCCTGCTCAAACCGCCCTTGGGCTAGTTTGTTATAATAGGCTACAAGGTGGTTATTTTTTAGAGGTGAACTATGTTTTAAATAAATTGCTTTGAGTGTGTGCATGAGAGATATTTTAGAAGAAATTATAATAATCAATATAAATAGCATTTTCAACAACTAGCTATTTCAACACATATGGGTACAACTTTGGTTTAGTCTGTTAGCGTACATGAGTCAAATTACCTTTGATAGCCCTGGGATTCATCATCAAATATGATGAGACATAATAGAGATAAAGTAAAAGGTCCTATTATTTTGTTTAAAGCTTTAGCAATCATTCTAGAATTGAGAGAGGAACAAAATAAATTATTTTAATTATTCATTATAATTTTAATTATTTATCAGTTTATTTTTATAGGAATATTAATTACAAATATATTATTAGTGAGACAGATCTAATTTAAATTAAACCGGTATATCCTAAATAATAAAGAATAAATCTCATTTTTTTAATTTTAATTTTAAAGATTCAAATTTAATTATTTATTTGTTTATTTTTATATAAATATTAATTACAAAATGAATTATGAGTTACATAAATATAATTTATATAAATTATTTTTCATCAAAATAATATAGATAAACATTTTAAAAGAAAAAAAATTTAAAAACAAAAAATTAATATATAGTAATATATTTTGCTTTGATTCTGAATCATTTTAAGTTTTGTAATTATATTATAATTGATATCTATCTTATTAATAATATATTATTAATTTATTTTTTGATCATTATAATGAATATTTATCAATAAAATAGTTTATATTTAATTTATATGATATATAAATATAATGATTATTATAACTAAATATTGAATTCACTTTTGAAAAAAATTTAAAAATTCACTTTTGAATATTTATCAAAGGTTATAACCTTTGAAAATATCAAAAAATAATAAAAATAAATTTTTTGTTTTTTTATTTTTTAAATAAAACCTATAAACTACTAAATGCATACACAGTTAAATAAGTAAACTCCTAGACCTCGTAATGCCGAAATACAGTAACCATTAAACCGATATATAATACATAATAAATAATAAATCTAATTTTTATTTCTATTTATTATAATTTTAAATATTCATTTTAATTATTTATTAGTTTATTTTTATAGATATATTTATTACAAAATAAATTATGGGTGCGACAAATATAATTTAAATAATTTATTTTTAATGAAATAATATATATACGCATATAAAAGACGTAAAAATTTAAAAATTTAAAATTATTATCTAGTAATATATTTTACTTTAATTCTTAATCAAATTGGGTTTTTTAAATATTTTTTAATTAATTTCTATTTTAGTTTATTAATTTAATTTTTGATCATTATTATAATATCTATCAATAAAATTGTTTATATTGAATTTATATGATATATAATCATTAATATTATTATAACTAAAATATTATATTTACATTTAAAAAAATTTTAATTATTATTATATTTTATAACCTATGAAAATGAGAAAAAATAATAAAAATAAATTTTTTGTTATTTCATTTTTTAAATAAATCCTATTGATCATTAAATGCTTACATAAATCAGTAAGCTCAGAAATCCTGAAACCCCTAAATACCTAAACTTTTTAACACCTATATACTACTTAATAAATAATAAATCTCATTTTTATTTCTATTTATTATAATTTTAAATATTAATTTTAATTATTTATAGTTTAATCTTTTAGAAAAATTAATTACAAAATAAATTTAGAGTGAGACAAATAATTTTTAAATAATTTATTTTAATAAAAAAAATATATGCTTATAAAAAGAAGGAAAATTTTAAAAATTAAATATTATTATTTAGTAATACATTTTTTTTGATTTTGAATCATTTGTGTTATGTAAATATATTTTAATTAATATTAATATTATTAATAATAGTTTATTAATTTAATTTTTGATCATTATTATAATATCTATCATTAAAATAATTTATATTGAATTTATATGATATATAATTAGTAAGATTAATATAATTATACATTGTATTCACATTTCAAAAAATTTTAAAAATTAATTTATTTTCAATGATTATAACATTTGAAAATCAGAAAAAATCAAAAAAAGAATTTAAAATTTTTATTATATAAATAAAACCTATAAACCATTAAATGCCTAAAAAGATAAATTGCTAAACTCCTAAACGACTCCTAAATAATCAAACCATTAAACCGGTATACCATATATAATAAATCATAAATCTCATTTTAATTTTTATTCATTATAATTTTAAATATTCATTTTAATTATTTATTAGTTTATTTTTTTATAGAAATATCAATCACAAAATAAATAATGAGTGAGACAAATATCATTTTAATAATTTATATTTAATCATAAAAAAAATAAGCTTATATGAAGAAGTAAAAATTTAAAAACAAAATATTATTATTTAGTAATATATTTTACTTTGATTTTGAATCATTATATATAGGTTTTGCAATTATATTTTAATTGCGATCAATCTTATTAATAATAGTTTATTAATTTATTATTTGATCATTTTTATAATATCGAACAATTATATTACTTATATTCAATTAAAATGTCATATAATTATTAAGTTATTATAACTAAATATTATATTTACATTTGAAAAAAATTTAAAAATTATTATATTTTCAAAGGTTATAACCTTCAAAAATGATAAAAAATCACAAAAATAATTTTTTTATTATTTTATTATTTAAATAAAATTTATAAACCACTAAATGCCTAAACATTTAAATCTCTAGACTAGTAAAACCCAAAATCCCCTAAATACTTAATCCAATAAACCTATATAACCTAAATAATAAATAATAAATCTCATTTTTATTTGTATTCATTATAATTTTAAATATTCATTTTAATTAATTTTTAGTTTATTTTTATAGAAATATTGATTATAAAATAAATAATGAGTGAAAAATATATAATTTAAAAAATTATTTTTTATGAAAAAAAAATAAGCTTATAAAAATAAACAAAATTTCAAAAATTTAAAATGTTATTTAGTAATATGATTTACTTTGATTTTGAATTATTTTGGGTTCTACAAATATATTTAATTAATATCTATCTTATTAATAATAGTTTATTAATTTATTTTTTGATCATTTTATAATATATATTAATACATTTTTTATATTGAATCTACAACAAATATAATTATTAAGATTATTATAACTAAGTATTGTATTCATATTTTAGAACTATTAAAAAACATAATATTTTTAAAGATCATAACTTTTGAAAATCATGAAAATTCATAAAAATAAATTTTTTGTTATTTCATTGATTAAATAAAACATATAAACACGAAAATGTGTAAACATATAAATCAATAAACTCCTTAACCCCAAAACCTCAAAAAACTTAAACAATTAAATAGTTATACCCTAAATAATAAATCATAAATCTCATTTTTATTAGTATTCATTATAATTTTAAATATAAATTTTAATTATGTATTAATTTAATTTTATAGAAATATAAAGTAAAAAATACATTATTAGTGAGACAAATATAATTTAAATAATTTATTTTTCATCAAAAAATATATAGGGTTATAAATGGATACACAAATTTAAAATTAAAAATTAAAATTTAGTAAAATATTTCACTTTGATTTTGAGTAT
>JAREIK010001911.1:35501-75825 GCA_029783825.1 Sapria himalayana
AATCTAATATTATTTTTTTCATTATAATTTTAAATATTCATTTTAATTATTTGTTTGTTTATTTTTATATAAATATTAATTACAAAATAAATTATGAGATAGACAAATATAATTTTATAAAATTATTTTTCATTAAAATGAAAAATAATTTATTTAAAAGAGAAAAAAAATTTCAAACCAACAAATTATTATATAGTAATATATTTTGCTTTCTTCTGAATCATTTTTATATAGAATATATTTTTCATCATAAATATTCTTATTTAATAATATTTTTGATTTTATTTGAATCATTGTGTTATGAAATATATTTTAATTATTATTTATATTATTAATAATAGTTTATTAATTTAATTTTTGATCATTATTATATATCATTCATTAAAATAGTTTATATTGAATTTATATGACATATAATTAGTAAGATTAATATAATTATACATAGTTTCACATAAAAATATACTAATAAATAATTAAATTAAAACATTTAAAATTATACTGAATAAAAATTAATATGATATTTATTATTTATTATTAATGTATATCAGTTTAATAGTTTAAGTATTTTAGAGGGTTTTGTTGTTTAGGAGTTTAGGATTTTATGTTTTTAGGCTTTTAGTGGTTTATAGGTTTTAATTAAAAATTAAATAACAAAAAAATATTTTTATTATTTTTTGATATTTTCAAAGGTTATAACCTTACAAAATATAATAATTTTAAATTTTTTTAAAATTGAATACAATCTTTAGTTATAATAATCATTATAGTTATATATCTATAAATTCATATAACACAATTTTATTATAATATTCTAATAATGATCAAAAAATAATTAATAATCTATTATTAAAAGATAGATATCAATTAATATATAATTACAAAACCTAAAATGATTCAGAAGCAAAGCAAAATATATTACTATATAATAATTTTTTTCTTTATAATTTTTTTTTCTTTTAAAAAGTTTATCTATAATTTTTTTATTAAAAACAATTTATATAAATTATATTTGTCTATCTCAATTTATTTTGTAATTAATATTTAGATATAAATAAACAAATAAATAATTAAAATGAATATTTAAAATTATAATGAAAAAAAATGAGATTTATTATTTATTATTTAGGGATACCAATTTAATTTAAATTAGATCTGTCTCACTAATAATTTAATTTATAATTAATATTTCTATAAAATTAAATTGATAAATAATTAAAATAAAAATTTAAAATTATACTGAATAAAAATTAAAATGAGATTTATTATTTATTATTAATCTATACCAGTTTAATGGAATAATTATTTAAAGGTTTTGTCATTTAGGAGTTTATCAATTTATGTTTTCAGGATTTTAGTGGTTTATAGGTTTTATTTAAAAAATAAAATAACAATAAATATATTTTAATATTTTTTAATATTTTCAAATGTTATAACCTTTCAAAATATAATAATTTTTAAATTTTTTGAAAAAGTCAATACAATCTTTAGTTATAATAATAATTATATTATATATCATATAAATTCAATATAAACAATTTTATTGATAAATATTCTAATAATGATCAAAAAATATATTAATAATCTATTATTAATAAGATATATTTCAATTAAAAAAAAGATAGATATCAATTAAAATATAATAATAAACCCTAAAATGATTCAGAATCAAAGCCAAATATATTACTATATAATAATTTTTTGTTAAGAAATTTTTTTACTTTTAAAAAGTTTATTTATAATTTTTTGATGAAATTTAATATATATAAATTATATTTGTCTAACTCAATTTATTTTGTAATTAATATTTATATATAAATAAACAAATAAATAAATTTAATAAATATTTAAAATTATAATGTAAAAAAATAACATTTATTTTTTATTATTTAGGGATACCGGTTTAATTTAAATTAGATCTGTCTCACTAAAAATTTCTTTTGTAATTAATATTTCTTTAAAAATAAACTGATAAATAATTAAAATAAAAATTTAAAATTATACTGAATAAAAATTAAAATGAGATTTAAGATTTATTATTAATGTATAACAGCTTAATGGTTTGAGTATTTAGAGGTTTTGTCATTAGGAGTTTAGCGATTTAAGTTTTTAGGCTTTTTGTGGTTTATATGTTTTATATAAAAAAATAAAATAACAAAAAAATGTATTATAATTTGTTATCATTTTCATAGGTTATAACCTTTGAAAATATAATAATATTTATAATTTTTTGAAATATTAATACAATATTTATTTATAATAATATTAATAATTATATATCATATAAATTCAATATAAATAATTTTATTGATAGATAATATAAAAATGATCAAAAATTTAATTAATAAATTATTAATAAAAAGATAGATATTAATTAAAAAATATTTACAAAACTCAAATTGATTAAAAATTAAAGTAAAATATATTACTGAATAATAATTTTTAATTTTTAAATTTTTACTTCTTTTATAAGCGAATATTTTTTTTATTAAAAATAAATTAATTAAATTATATTTGTCGCACTCATACTTTATTTTGTAATAAATATTTCCATGAAAATAAACTAATAAATAATTAAAATGAATATTTAAAATTATAATAAATAGATATAAAAATTAGATTTATTAATTATTAAGTAGTATATAGAATTTTAATGGTTTATGTATTTTGGCATTATGGGGTTTAAAAGTTTACTAATATAACTGTGTATGCATTTAGTGGTTTATAGTTTTTATTTAAAAAATAAAATAAAAAAAATTATTTTTATTATTTTTTGATATTTTCAAAGGTTCTATAACCTTTGAAAATAAAATAATTTTTTAGTTTTTTTCAAAAAGTGGCTAAATATTTATTTATAATAATTATAATAATTATATATCATATAAATTCAATATAAACAATTTTATTGATAGATATTCTAATAATTATTAAAAAATAAATTAAAAATCTATTATGAAAAACATTGATATTAGTTAAAATATAATATCAAATCATATAATGATTCTAATGCAAAGCAAAATATATTACTTAATAATAATAATTTGTTTTTAAATTTTTATTCTTTTTATAAGCTTATCTATTTTTTGATGAAATATAATTTTTATAAATTATATTTTTTACTCATTATTTAATTTATAATATATATATATATATATAGATATAAACCTAAAGAATCAAAATAAATTATTTAAATTATAATGAAAACAAATAAAAAAAGATTTATTAATTATTATTTAGGCTATACCGGTTTAAAAAATTATCTATATAGGGATATTGGGATTTTGTAGTTTAGTGATTTATGTCTTTAAGCATTTAGTTGTTTATAGCTTTTATTTATACAATAAAATAAAAAAAATATTTTTTTTATTTTTTCACATGTTTAAAGGTTATAATCTTTGAAAATATAATAATTTTAAAATTTTTTTCAAAAGTGAATATATTATTTAGTTATAATAATTATTAAATATATATATCATATAAATTCAATATAAACATTTTTATTGATAAATATTATAATAATGATAAAAAATTAATTAATAATCTATTATTAATAAGTTAGATATCAATTAAAAAATAATTACAAAATCTAAAATGATTCAGAAACAAAGCAAAATATATTACTATATAATAATTTTTTGTTTTTAGTTTTTTCTTTTTTTAAATTGTTTTTCTATATTTATTCGTTGAAAAATAATATATATAAATTACATTTGTATAACTCATAATTTATTTTGTAATTAATATTTATATAAAAATAAACAAATAAATAATTAAAATGAATATTTAAAATTATAATGAAAAAAAATGAGATATATTATTTATTATTTAGAGTATACTAGTTTAATTTAAATTATATATGTCTCACTAATAATTTTTTTGTAATTAATATTTCTATAAAAATAAACTGATAAATAATTAAAATAAAAATATTAAATTATACTTAATAAAAATTAAATTGAGATTTATGATTTATTATTAATGTATACCAATTTAATGGTTTAAGTATTTAAAGGTTTTGTCATTTAAAAGTTTAGCAATTTATGTTTTTAGGCATTTAGTGGTTTATAGATTTTATTTTAATAATGAAATAACAAAAAATTTATTATTGATATTTTTTCAAATTTTCAAAAGTTATAACATTTGAAAATATAATAATTTTAAAATATTTTAAAAATGTTTATACAATATTTAGTAATAATTATTATTATAACTATATACAATATCAACTATATATAAACAATTTTATTGATAGATATTATATCAATTATCAAAAAATAAATTAATAAACTATTATTAATATGATAGATATAAATTAAAATATAATTAAAAAACCTAAAATGATTCAAAATCAAAGTAAAATTTATTACTAAATAATAATTTTTTTTAATTTTTGCATCATTTTATAAGCTAATATATTTTTTTGATGAAAAATATATTATTTAAATTATATTTGTATCACTCATAATTTATTTTGTAATTAATATTTATAAAATTATTTAAATTATATTTAATGTTTACGAGTTTAAAGGTTTAAGTATTTAGGGGCTTCAGGGTTTAGGAGTTTAGAGATTTATGTATTTATGCATTTAATGGTTTTTAAGTTTTATTTAAAAAATTATATAACAAAAAATTTATTTTTGTTATTTTGTGTCATTTTTGAAGGTTATAACCTTTGAAAATATAATAATTATTAAATTTTTTTTATTCGTGAATACTATATTTAGTTATGATAATCTTAATAATTATATAAACTGTAAATTCAATATAAACAATTATATTCATAGATATTATATTAATGATCAAAAAATAAATTAATAAACTATTATTAAAATGAAAGATATATTTAAAATATATTTGCAAAACGTAAATTATTCAAAATCAAAATAAAATATATTACTAAATAATAAATTTTTTGATGTTTAGCTTCTTTTTATAAGTTTATATTTTTTTATTAAGAGTAAATTATTTAAATTATATTTGTCTTCCACATAATTTATTTTTAATTTATAATTCTATAAAAATAAACTTATAAATAATAAAAATTAATATTTAAAACTATAATGAATACAAATAAAATAGATATTTATAATATATTATTTAGGATATATTAGTTTAATGGTTTAATTATTAGGTGTTTTGGGGTTTAGTGATTTAAGTGTTTAGGCCTTTAGTGATTTATAGTTTTTATTTAAAGAATGAAAAATAAAATTAATTTTTTAATTTTTTTTTAATTTTTAAAGGTTAACCTTTGAAAATATAATAATTTTTAATTTTTTTTAAATGTGAATATAATATTTAGTTATAATAATCTTAATAATTATATATAATGTAAACTCAATATAAATAATTTAATTAATACATATTATAATAATGATCAATAGAAAATTTATAAACTATTATTAATAAGAATGATATAAATTAAAATATAATTACAAAATCTAAAATGATTCAAAAAATAAATAAAATATATTAATAAATAATAAATTTTTGTTTTTAAAATTTTGCCTCTTTTTAAAAGGATATATATTTTTTTTGATTAAAAATAAAATAATTAAATTAAATCTGTCTCACTAATAATTTATTTTGTAATTAATATTTTTATAAAAATAAACTAATAAATAATTAAAATAAAAATTTAAAATTTTACTTAATAAAAATTAAATTGAGATTTATGATTTTTTATTAATGTACACCTGTTTAATGGTTTATGTATTTAGAGGTTTTGTCGTTTAGGAGTTTAGCAATTTATGTTTTTAGGCATTTAGTGGTTTATAGGTTTTATTAAAAGAATAAAATAACAAAATTTTTTTTATTTTTTCTCATTTTCATACGTTATAACCTTTGAAAATATAATAATATTTAAAATTCTTTTAAATGTGAATACAATATTTAGTTATTTTAATATTAATAATTATATACCATATAATTTAATATAAACAATTTTATAGATAGATAATATAATAATGATTATAAATTAAATTAATAAACTATTAATAATAAAATAGATATTAATTAAAAAATATTTACAAAACCCAAATCGATTGAAGATTAAACTAAAATATATTACTGAATAATAATTTTTAATTTTTAAATTTTTACTTCTTTTATAAGCATCTATATTTTTTTGATTAAAAATAAATTATTTAAATTATATTCGTCGCACTCATAATTTATTTTGGAATAAATATTTGATAAAAATAAACTAATAAATAATAAAATCAATATTCAAAATTATAATAAATAAAATAAAAATTAGATTTATTAATTATTAAGTAGTATATAGCGGTTTAATGGTTTATGTATTTAGGAGTTTACTGATTTAATGATCAAACATAAATTAATAATTTATTATTTATAAGATAGATATCAATTAAAATGTAATTACAAAACCTAAAATGATTCAGAAACAAAGCAAAATATGTTACTATATAATATTTTTTTGTTTTTAATCTTCTTCTTATTTTATTAAATTTATCTATATTTTTTTGCGGAAAAATAATTTATATAAATTATATTTGTATAACTTATAATTTATTTGGTAATTAATATTTATATAAAAATTAACAAATAAATAATTAAAATGAATATTTAAAATTATAATGAAAAAAATAAAAATGACATTTATTATTTTTTATTTAGGATATACATGTTTAAAAAATTTATCTATTTAGGGTTTTCGATATTTAGAAGTTATTAATTTAAGTATTTAGGGATTTAATGGTTTATAGGTTTTATTCAAACAATGAAATAATGAAAAAATTATTTTTGATATTTTTTCAAATTTTCATAGGTTATAACATTTGAAAATATAATAATTTTAAAATTTTTTAAAAATGTGAATACAATATTTAGTAAGAATAATTATTATAACTATATATTATATAAACTAAATATAAACAATTTTATTGATAGATATTATATCAATTATCAAAAAAATAAATTAATAATCTATTATTAATATGCTAGATATAAATTAAAATATAATTAAAAAACCTAAAATGATTCAAAATCAAAGTAAAATTTATTACTAAATAATAATTTATTTTTAGTTTTTGCATCATTTTATAAGCTTATATGCTATTTTGATGAAAAATATATTATTAAAATTATATTTGTCTCACTCATAATTTATTTTGTAATTAATATTTCTATAAATTATTTAAATTATATTTAAGGTTTACGAGTTTAAAGGTTTAAGTATTTATGGGCTTCGGGGTTTAGGTGTTAAGATATTTATGTATTTAGATATTTAATGGTTTATAAGTTTTATTTAAACAATGATATAACAAAAAATTTATTTTTGTTATTTTTTTTTCATTTTTAAAGTTTATAAACATTGAAAATATAACAATTTTTAAATTTTTTTATATGTAAATACTATATTTAGTTATGATAATCTTAATAATTATATATCATGTAAATTTAATATAAATAATTATATTGAAATATATTATATTAATGATCAAAAATAAATTAATAACCTATTATTAATAATATAGATATTATTTTAAATATATTTGCAAAATGTAAATTTATTCATAATCAAAGTAAAATATAATAAAAAATAATACTTTCTTTGATGTTTTGCTTCTTTTTATAAGTTTATATTTTTTATTATTAAAAGTAAATTATTTAAATTATATTTGTCTTCCTCATAATTTATTTTTAATTTATAATTCTATCAAAATAAATTAATAAATAATTAAAATGAATATTTAAAATTATAATTAATAGAAATAAAATAGAGATTTATTATTTATTATTCAGGATATACTAGTTTAATGGTTTAAGTATTTAGGTATTTTAGGGTTTAGTGATTTAAGTGTTTAGGCCTTTAATATATTATAGTTTTTATTTAAAGAATGAAAAAATAAAAAATTTAATTTTTTGATTTTTTTTAATTTTTGAGAGTTATAACCTTTGAAAATATAATAATTTTTAATTTTTTTAAATGTGAATATAATATTCAGTAATAATAATCTTAATAATTATATATAATGTAAACTCAATATAAATAATTATATTAATAGATATTAAAATAATGATCAATAAAAAATTAATAAACTATTATTAATAAGAATGATATAAATTAAAATATAATTGCAAAATCTAAAATGATTCAAAATAAAAATAAAATTTATTACTAAATAATAAAATTTTGTTTTTAAAATTTTGCCACTATTTATAATGATATTTTTTTTTGATGAAAAATAAATTATTTAAATTAGATCCGTCTCACTAATAATTTATTTTGTAATTAATATTTCTATAAAAATAAACTTATAAATAATTAAAATTAAAATATAAAATTACACTTAATAAAAATTAAATTGAGATTTATGATTTTTTATTAATGTACACCTATTTAATGGTCTAAGTATTTAGAGGTTTTGTCGTTTAGGAGTTTAGCAATTTATGTTTTTAGGCATTTAGTGGTTTATAGGTTTTATTTAAACAATAAAATAAAAAAAAAATTTGTAATTTTTTCTCATTTTCATAGGTTATAACCTTTGAAAATATAATAATATTTAAAATTTTTTGAAATGTGAATACAATATTTTGTTATAATAATATTAATAATTATATATGATATAAATTCAATATAAATAATTTTATTGATAGATAATATAATAATGATCAAAATTTAAATTAATAAACTATTAATAAAAAGATTGATATTAATTAAAAAATATTTACAAATTCCAAATTGATTCAAAATTAAAGTAAAATATATTACTGGATAATAATTTTTAAATTTTAAATTTTTACTTCTTTTATAAGCATATATTTTTTTTGATTAAAAATAAATTAATTAAAATATATATGTCGCACTCATAATCTAATTTGTCATAAATATTTCTATAAAAATAAACTAATAAATAATTAAAATGAATATTTAAAATTATAATAAATAGAAAAAAAATTAGATTTATTAATTATTAAGTTGTATTTAGCAGTTTAATGGTTTATGTATTTTGGCATTATGAGGGTTAGGAGTTTACTGATTTAACTTTATATGCATTTAGTAGGGCTGCTCATGGGACTCATAGATTCACCACCCTACCCGAAGCCTTGTCTCGAAGGAATCGGGACTGAGAAAATCCGTTGACTTTGACTTTTCCCGTCCCGTTCTGTCACATATTTTTTCTTTTGGGATTGTTCAGGATCTTAAGCAATATCCATCCCGAGAACCATCTCGTCCTAAAAAACCTATACTAGAACCAGGAATATATATATATATATAACATGAAGATTCCACCAATTTTGCTACTACCCATCAAATTCCGATGCTCCTATTGTAGTTCCGAAAAGATCCTAGGCCACCTCACGCCAGTTACGGCCGTGTTCAGTTAGGTCCAGCCCTTGTACGTCACAATTTTGTTTGCCTCCACTATGTCTCAGATGCCACCAGCCATTTGGTTTGTTTTTCTGATGAGAATTGAGTGATTAATTATTATTATTATTATGTGTCTCCGTCTGTTTTGTTAAATATTGGGTGTGGTGTTGTGGTTGGGCCGAATGAGTGGGCCGAATGTGTTACAGTAAGTTTTGTAGAGCTTGCTTGTTTGAAATATTTATATGTATTTATGCTCATCATATCATATTAATCAATGGCAATG
The DNA here is from genome assembly GCA_029783825.1 of Sapria himalayana. Classification (NCBI taxonomy): domain Eukaryota; kingdom Viridiplantae; phylum Streptophyta; class Magnoliopsida; order Malpighiales; family Rafflesiaceae; genus Sapria; species Sapria himalayana. Next base: position 45,119 of record JAREIK010001911.1, read on the forward strand.
CAGATGCACAATTTAGCGGTAAATTAAAAATATAATAAATTCAAGATGATCACATTTCAAATGATCAAAGTACTTGTAAATCCAATCATCAACCTTTCACGAACCCTCCTATTGTTACGGCAGGTTCTTCAATTCCAATTGTAAAAGAAAGTCAGGGTACATCTAAACCTCAAGTTCATAAAAAGTATAAGTCTGCTATTTGGGAAACTTATGAGATATTAGTTGATTCAGAGGGAAATGAAACTGGTAGGGCAGCTTGTATATGGTGTAGGAAAGAATACTCGGCAAAAAGTGATCAAGGTACTTCGGGTTTATGGAAATACTTTAGAAAGACTTGTAGAAATTTCCACACAAAAAATAATTAATAAAAGCTCACAAAGGTAAAGACAAGTCACAATCTTTGTTGAGTTTCACTAAAGATACTAGTTCAGAGGATAACAAATTAACTTGTTGGCAATTTGATGAACAACAAGTTAGGGAGGCTTTGGTGAAAATGATCATAAAAGATGAATTGCCATTTTGTTTTGTTGAGAGGGATGAGTTTAAAGAGTTTTGTGAAGTTAGTGTGCCTCAATTTAAAATTCCATCTAGGCACTCTGTGTTGAGGGATTGTTTTTCTTTGTTTTTGAAGGAAAAGAAGAAATTATTTGATAGCATATCATCTCATTGTTGTAGAGTTTCATTAACTACCGACACTTGGACTAGCATTCAAAATTTGTCTTATATATGTTTGACTGTTCATTTCATTGATTCTCAATGGAATATGCATAAAAGGCTTTTGAACTATTGTGTAATTAAAAGTCATTCTGGAGTTAATATTAGAAATGCTATTGAGTTTTGCATGAATTAATGGGGTTTGAGAAAGTTTATGTTCAGTACTGTTGACAATGCATCAAAATATTGATGTTTTAGTTGAACAATTGAAAAAAAAGGCTTGTGAAGAAAAGTGTTGTATCTTTGAGAGGCGAGCATTTTTATATGAGATGTTGTGCTTATATCCTAAACTTAATTGTCAGAGATGGCATTGCAGTAGTTGAGGGTGCTATTCAAAAAATTAGAGGTGTGGTGAAATATGTGAGGAGCAGTCCTGAAAGATTAGATATGTTTAAGTTATGTGTTGAAGAAGAAAACTTGACATATGGATATTCATTGCAATTAGATTGTCCTACAAGATGGAATTAAACTTATTTGATGCTACAAACTGATATAAAATATCAAAAAAAATTTGATAAGTTGAAGGACATAGACAAAAGGTTTTTCAAGGACTTTGGTTCAAACGTTCCTACTGAGAGAGACTGAACAAACGCCAAAAATTTGGCTTGTTTGTTGAAAACTTTTTATGAGGTAAATTGTAAATTTTCTGGCTCATAATATTCTACCTCTAGTGTTGTTTTTTCGTGAGATTATTCGAATTTTAAAAAAAAATTGAGCTTTGTGAAAATAGTCGAGATACAATGGTGTCTAAAATTGGTATGAAAATGAGGCATAAATTTAACAAATATTTGGGTTCACTTCAGTCAACAAATATTATGCTTTTTGTAGCAGTAGTGTTGGATCCTAGATATAAGCTCAAATATCTCAAGGTTAAGTACACTTAGCATTATGGTGAGGAATTGGCTAATAATTTGGTGAAAAAGGTTATAAATGCTTTAAATGAGATGATGGATGATTATAAAGATTTAAATGAAGATGAATCAAAAGAAGATGATTTCACTTCTATTGTGTTGAAGAAAAATGATGATTTCTTTGATGGTAGTGATTACTTATGTTGATGCTTTTTTTTGTTGAATTGGAGAAAGAACAAGAAGTTGAAGCTTTGGAAGAGTTGGATATGTACTTGGAGGACAAACTTGAAAAATATAGAATTGATTTTGATCTTCTAAATTGGTGGAAGGTAAATGAGGTTAGGTATCCTTCTTTGGCAAATGTAGCAAGGGATGTATTTTCTATCCGAGCATCTACTATGGCCTATGAATCTATATTTAGCAACGTGGAGAAAACTTTAAATAAATTTAGGAGTTCTTTAACACCTATTACAGCTGAAGTTCTCATATGTCTACATGATTGGTTGAAAAGCTCAAACAAACCTATTGAAATTGAAGAATTAGTTCAAGACCTTGATGATAATGAATCAGGTTAGTATACAAATCTAGTAAATTTTAATTACATTTTTACTTATTTTATTCATTCAATTTAATAAAAATATGGTTCAATTATAATTTTCAGAGGGGTCACAAGATCCAAATATTCTTCCAACTATAGTTGGCCAACTAAATTTAGAATGGGTGTATTAAATTTTATAAGGTCATATTTTGTTTTTTTATTTCTCTTTCATCTTAGAAATTTATGTCTACATGATTAACAAGTTTTCATCTTTGGTTGTCCTTCTACAGCGGAGGAAGAAAAGGGAGGAATTGTAGAGGAGATAAGTAATTAGGTTTGGATTTTCGTTGCTGTTCCGGGACGGACCTTTGAAATGATAATTATCATGGTTGTTATTAGTTGTATTTTTTTGTTATATTAAGCTACCTAATTTTAGCAATTATTTAAGTAGTAATTACTGCTACCAATGTTTGTGGTCATCTTTAGATATTCCTTAATATCTTAAGTAATTGTTTAAAAAATGTAGTATTTCTATTATGGTTAACTTTCACTCACCTGAACAAATCCAACTTTAGACAAAACAAATAACCAAATTAAGCACACAACTCATTCCCTTTCTATTTAACATTTCTATCCTTTTCTGCACATCAATGCTTTTGACAAGGCAATGGAACTCGTTTGCGGTATTCAGCCTATTTGACAAAACAAAATTGGCACAATTTATGTTTGAAAGATATATAACTATGGAATGATAAATGGTACAACAAAAGGTTTCGATGAACTAACTTGGCCAGTTTGAAGAAAATAAAGTTGAAAAAAATGTCCGAACTCAGTTCCATCCCGGAACCGTTTACTCCTACCTAAAAACCCCGATCTACGCCCCATCCCATCCCGATATTTTCAACCTATGGGATGGGTCTGGATCTTCAAAAAAAAATCTCAGAACTGTGGGAAGGGACTGGGGATTTGTAATCCCCATCCCGTCCCATCCCATGAGCACCCATAGCAGTTAGTGGTTTATAGGTTTTATTTAAAAAATAAAATAAAAAAAAATTTATTTTTATTATTTTTTGATCTTTTCAAAGGTTATAACCTTTGAAAATATAATAATTTTTAAATTTTTTTGAAATGTGAACACAATATTTAGTTATACTAATCATTATATTTATATATTATATAAATTCAATATAAACAATTTTATTGATAAATATTCTAATCATAATCAAAAAATAAATTAATAATCCATTAATAATAAGATAGATATTAATTAAAATATAATTACAAAACTTAAAATGATTCAGAAGCAAATAAAAATATATTACTATATAATAATTTTTTTTTGAATTTTTTCATCTTTTAATAAGTTTATCTATATTTTTTTAATGAAAAATAATTTATATAAATTATATTTGTCTAACACATAATTTATTTCGTAATTAATATTTATATATAAATAAACAAATAAATAATAAAATGAATATTTAAATTATGATGAAAAAAATAAGATTTATTATTTATTATTTAGGGATACCGGTTAAATTTAAATTAGATCCGTCTCACTAATAATTTATTTTGTAATTAATATTTCTATAAAAATAAACTGATAAATAATTGAAATAAAAAATTAAAATTATACTGATTAAAAATTAAAATGAGATTTAAGATTTATTATTATTGTATACCAGTTTAATAGTTTAAGTATTTAGATGTTTTGTCGTTAGGAGTTTAGCGATTTATGTTTTTAGGCTTTTAGTGGTTTATAGGTTTTATATAAAAAAATAAAATAACAAAGAAAATTTCTATAATTTGTTATCATTTTCATAAATTATAACCTTTGAAAATATAATAATATTTAAAATTTTTTGAAATGTGAATACAATATTTAGTTTTAATATTATTAATAATTATATATCATATAAATTCAATAAAAACAATTTTATTGATAGATAATATAATAATGATCAAAAATTAAATTAATAAAACTATTAATATAAAGATAAATATTAATTAAAAAATATTTACAAAACCCAAATTGATTCAAAATTAAAGTAAAATATATTACTGGATAAAAATTTTTAATTTTTAAATTTTTACTTCTTTTAGAACCATATATTTTTTTTATTAAAAATAAATTAATTAAATTATATTTGTCGCACTCATACTTTATTTTGTAATAAATATTTCAATAAAAAATAAACTAATAAATAATTAAAATGAATATTTAAAATTATAAGAAATAGAAATATAAATTAGATTTATTAATTATTATGTAGTATAAAGCAGTTTAACGGTTTATGTATTTAGGAATTACGGGGTTTAAGAGTTTACTGATTTAACTGTGTATGCATTTAGTGGTTTATAGGTTTTATTTAAGAAAAAAAATAAAAAAAATTATTTTTATTAAATTTTTTGATATTTTCAAAGTTTATAACCTTTGAAAATATAATAATTTATAAATTTTTTTCCAAAGTGAATAAATATTTATTTATAATAATCATAATAATTATATATGATATAAATTAAATATAAAAAATTTTATTAATTGATATTTTAATAATTATCAAAAAATAAATTAAAAATCTATTATGAATAAGATTAATATTACTTAAAATATTATATCAAAACCTAAAATGATTCAAAAGAAAACCAAAATATATTACTTAAAAATAATTATTTGTTTTTAAATTTTTATTCTTTTTATAAGCTTATGTATTTTTTGATGAAAAATAATTTTTATAAATTATATTTTTAACTCATAATTTATTTTATAATTAATATATATATATAAATAAAAAACTAAACAATCAAAATGAATTTTTTAAATTAAAATGAAAACAAATAAAAATGAGATTTATTAATTATTATTTAGGGTATACATTTTTAAATGATTATCTATATAGGGGTATCGGGATTTTGTAGTTTAGTGATTTAAGTGTTTAAGTATTTTGTGATTTATAGGTTTCTTTTCACACGATGAAATAATAAAAAAAATATTTTTTTTGTTTTTTCACATGTTCAAAGGTTATAATCTTTGAAAATATAATAATTTAAAATTTTTTTTCAAAAGTGAATACAATATTTAGTTATAATAATTATTAACTTTATATATCATATAAATTAAATATAAATATATTTATTGATAAATATTCTAATAATGATCAAAAAATAAATTAATAATCTATTATTAATAAGTTAGATAACATTTAAAATATAATTACAAAACTTAAAATGATTCAGAAAAAAAGTAAAATATATTACTATATAATAATTTATTGTTTTTAATTTTTTTTTCTTTTAATAAGTTTATCTATATTTTTTTTGTTGAAAAATTATTTATATAAATTATATTTTTCTAACTTATAATTTATTTTGTATTTAAAATTTTTATAAAAATAAACATATAATAAGAAAAATGAATATTTAAAATTATAATGAAAAAAATAAAAATGAGATTTATTATTTATTATTTATTATTTAGTATATACGTGTTTAAAATAATTCATCTATTTAGGGTTTTCGAGATTTAGAAGTTATTGATTTAAGTATTTAGGCATTTAATGGTTTATAGCTTTTATCTAAATAACGAAATAACAAAAAATTAATTTTTACTTTTTTTTCAAAATTTAAAATGTCATAACATTAGAAAATATAATAATTTTAAAATTTTTTAAAAATGTGAATATAATATTTAGTAATATTAATTATTATAACACTATATATTATAAAATAAATATAAACAATTTTATTGATAAATATTATTTCAATTATCAAAAAATAAATTAATAAACTATAATTAATATGATAGATTTAAATTAAAATATAATTAAAAAACCTAAAATGATTCAAAATCAAAGTAAAATTTATTAGTAAATAATAATTTTTTTAGTATTTGCATCATTTTATGTGCTTATATATTTTTTTGATGAAAAATATATTATTTAAATTATATTTGTATAACTCATAATTTATTTTGTAATTAATATTTCTATAAATTATTTAAATTATATTTAAGGTTTATGTGTTTAAAGGTTTAGGTATTTAGGGGCTTCGGGGTTTTGGAGTTTAGAGATTTATATATTTAGGATTTTAATGGTTTATTAGTTTTATTTAAACAATGATATAACAAAAAATTTATTTTTGTTATTTTTTCTCATTTTTGAAGGTTATAACCTTTGAAAAAATACTAATATTTAAATTCTTTTATATGTTAATAATATATTTAGTTATGAAAATCTTAATAATTATATATAATGTTATTTCAATATAAATAATTATATTAATAGATATTATATTAATGATCAAAAAATAAATTAATAAACTATTATTAATAAGATAATTATTTTTTAAAATATATTTGCAAAATATAAATTTATTCAAAATCAAAGTAAAATATAATACTAAATAATAACTTTTTTGATGTTTTGCTTCTTTTTATAAGTTTATATTTTTTGTTATTAAAAGTATGTTATTTAAATTATATTTGTCTTCCACATAATTTATTTTTAATTTATAATTCTATAAAAATGAACTAATAAATAATTAAAATGAATATTTAAAATTATAATGAATACAAATAAAATTGAGATTTAATATTTATTATTCGGGATATACTAGTTTAATGGTTTAAGTATTTAGGTGTTTTGGGGTTTAGTGATATAAGTGTTTAGGCCTTTAGTGATTTATAGTTTTTATTTAAAGAATGAAAAAATAAAAAATTAAATTTTTTAATTTTTTTTAATTTTTGAAGGTTATAACCTTTGAAAATATAATAATTTTTAATTTTATTTAAATCTTAATATAATATTTAATTATAATATTTATAATAATTATATATAATGTAAACTCAATATAAATAATTTTACTAATAGATATTATAATAATGATCAATAAAAAATTAATAAACTATTATTAATAAGAATAATATAAATTAAAATATAATTGGAAAAACTAAATGAATCAAAATCAAAATAAAATATATCACAAAATAATAAATTTTAGTTTTAAAAATTTTGCCTTTTTTATAAGCATTTATATTTTTTTTGATAAAAAATAAATTATTTAAAATAGACGTGTCTCACTAATAATTTTTTTTGTAATTAATATTTCTATAAAAATAAACTGATAAATAATAAAAAATAAAATTTAAAATTATACTTAATAAAAATTAAAATGAGATTTATTATATATTATTAATGTATACCAATTTAATAGTTTAAGTATTAGAGGTTTTGTCGTTTTGGAGTTTAGCGATTTATATTTTTAAGCATTTAGTGGTTTATAGGTTTTCTTAAAACAATAAAATAACAAAAAAAAATTTGTAATTTTTTCTGATTTTCATAGGTTATAACCTTTGAAAATATAATAATATTTAAAATTTTTTGAAATGTGAATACGATATTTAGTTATAAAATTATAATAATTATAGATCATATAAATTCAATATAAATATTTTATTGATAGATATTATAATAATGATCAAAAATTAAATTAATAAACTATTAATAATAAGATGGATATTAATTAAAAAATATTTACAAACCCAAAATTGATTCAAAATTAAAGTAAAAAATAATACCGGATAATAATTTTTAATTTTTAAATTTTTACTTCTTTTATAAGCATATATATATTTTTTTGATTAAAAATAAATTATTTAAATTTTATTTGTCGCACTCATAATTTATTTTGTTATAAATATTTCTATAAAAATAAACTAATAAATAATTAAAATGAATATTTAAAATAATAATAAATTGAAATAAAAATTAGATTTCTTAATTATTAAGTAGCATATAACGGTTTAATGCTTTATGTATTTAGGCATTACGGGCCTTAGGAGTTTACTGATTTTAGTGTGTATGCATTTAGTGGTTTATAGGTTTTATTTAAAAATTAAAATAACAAATATATTAATTTTTATTATTTTTTGATATTTTTAAAGGTTATAACGTTTCAAAATATAATAATTTTTAAATTTTTTTCGAAAGCGAGTTCAATCTTTAGTTATAATAATCATTATATTTATATATCATATAAATTCAATTTAAACAATTTTATTGATAAATATTCTAATAATGATCAAAAAATAAATTAATAATCTATTATTTATAAGATAGATATCAATTAAAATATAATAAAAAACCTAAAATGATTTAGAAGAAATCAAAATATATTACTATATAATAATTTCTTGTTATGAAATTTTTTTCATTTAAAAAGTTTATTCATGTTTTTTTGATTAAAGTTAATTTATATAAATTATATTTGTCTAACTCATAATTTATTTTTTAAATAATATTTATATAAAAATAAACAAATAAATAATTAAAATGAATATTTACAATTATAATGAGAAAAAATATTGAGATTTAAACTTTATTATTTGGGTATACCAGTCTAATTTAAATTTTATCTGCCTCACTAATAATTTATTTTGTAATTAATATTTCTATAAAAATAAACTGAAAATAATTAAAATAAAAATTTAAAATTATACAGAATATAAATTAAATGAGATTTATGAATTATTATTAATGTATACCAGTTTAATATTTTAAGTATTTAGAGGTTTTTTTGTTTATGACTTTAGCCATTTATGTTTTTAGGCATTTAGTGGTTTATAGGTTTTATTTAAACAATCTAATAACAAAAAAATTATTTTTGATATTTTTTCACATATTCAAAGGTTATAACCTTTGAAAATATAATAATTTTAAAATTTTTTAAAAATGTGAATACAATATTTAGTAATAATAATCATTTTAATTATATATAATATAAACTAAATATAAACAATTTTATTGATAGATATGATATCAATTATCAAAAAGTAAATTAATATGCTATTATTAATATGATAGATATAAATTAAAATATAATTGCAAAACCTAAAAATATTCAAAATCCAAGTAAAATTTATTACTAAATAGTAATTATTTTTTGTAGTTTTTGCTTCTTTTTATATGCTTATATATATTTTTGATGAAAAATAAATTATTTTAATTATATTTGTATCACTCATAATTTATTTGGTAATTAATATTTATATAAATTAATTAAATTAAATTTAAGGTTTATGAGTTTAAAGGTTTATGTATTTAGGGGCTTTTGTGTTTAGGAGTTTAGAGGTTTAAGTGTTTGGGCATTTACTGGTCTATAAGTTTTATTTAAACAATGATATAACAAAAAATTTATTTTTATTATTTTTTAATTTTTGAAGGTTATAACCGTTGAAAATATAATAATTTTTAAATTTTTTTCAAATGTAAAAATAATATTTAGTTATAATAATCTTAATAATTATAAGTCATTTAAATTCAATATAAATAATTAGATTGCTAGATATTATAATAATGATCAAAAAAAATTTAATAAACTATTATTAATAAGATAGATATTATTTAAAATATTTTTGCAAAATCTAATTTTATTCAAAATCTATGTTAAATATATTACCTAAAAATAATTTTTTAATGTTTTGCTTTTTTTATTACTTTATATTTTTGTTATTATAAATAAATTATTTAAATTAATTTGTCTTACTCATAATTTATTTTGTAATTTATAATTCTATAATAATAAACTAATAATAAATAAAATAATTATTTAAAATTATAACGAATACAAATAAAATTCTGATTTATTATTCAGGATATACCGATTTATTGGTTTAAGTATTTAGGTGTTTTTGGGTTTAGGAGTTTAGTGATTTAAGTGTTTAGACCTTTAGTGATTTTTAGTTATTATCCAAAGAATTAAAAAACAAAAAATTTAATTTTTTGAATTTTTTTAATTTATGAAGGTTGTAACCATTGAAAATATAATAATTTTAAATTTTTTTAAATGTGAATATAATATTTAGTTATAATAATCTTAATAATTATATATAATGTAAACTAAATATAAATTATTTTATTAATAGATATTATAATAATGATCAATAAATAAATTAATATACTAGTATTAATATGAATGATATAAATTAAAATATAATTGTAGAATCTAAAATGATTCAAAATCAAAATAAGATATATTACTAAATAATAATTTTTTATTTTAAAAATTTTGTCTCATTTTATAAGCATATATTTTTTTGATGAAAAATAAATTATTTAAATTATCTCTCTCTCACTAATAATTTATTTTGTAATTAATATTTTTATAAAAAAAATTGATAAATAATTAAAATAAATATTTAAAATTATAATGAATACTAATAAAAAGATATTTATGATTTATTAGTTAGGGTATACCTATTTAATGGTTTAAATTTTTTGTGGTTTTAGGGTTAAGGAGTTTATTGATTTATATGTTTGCATATTTAGGTGTTTATAGGTTTTATTTAATCAATGAAATAACAAAAAATTTATTTTTATAAATTTTCATGATTTTCGAAGGTTATAACCTTTGAAAATATAATAATTTTTTAATTTTTCTAAAATATGAATGTAATACATAGTTATAATAATCTTAATAATTATATTTGATGTAAATTTAATATATAAAATTTTATTAATATATATTATTATAATGATCGAAAAATAAATTAATAAACTATTATTAATAAGATAGATATTAATAAAAATATATTTGCAGAACCCAAAATAATTTAAAATAAAAGTAAATTATATTAATAAATAAAATTTTAATTTTTTGAAATTTTCTTTATTTTTATAAGCTTATATTTTTTTTCATAAAAAATAATTTATTTAACTTATATATGTCACACTCATTATTTAATTTGAAATTAATATTTCTATAAAAATAAACTAATAAATAATTAAAATTAATATTAAAATTATAATGAATACAAATAAAAATCAGATTTATGATTAATTATTTAGGGTATACCGGTTTTATGGTTTAAGTATTTAGGAGTTTAAAAGTTTAGTGATTTCAGTGTTTAGGCATTTAGTAGTTTATATGTTTTTATTTAAATAATGAAATAACAAAAAAATTATTTTTCAAATTTTTTATCAATTTTGAATGTTATAACCGTTATAAATATAATAATTTTTATATTTTTTTCAAATTTGAATACAATATTTAGTTATAATAAACTTAATAATTATATATCATGTAAATTAAAAATAAATAATTTTATTGATAGGTATTAATAAATTAAATTTAAATATAAATATAATAATGATGAAAAAATAAATTAATAAACTATTATTTATTGATAGATATTTATATATTATTTATAAATACTCAAACCTTTAAAGATAGTTTAGATGTTTAAGTATTTAAGGGTTTTGAGGTTTAGGAGTTTAATGATATAAGCATTTAGGCATTTAGTAGTATATAGGTTTTATATAAATAATAAAATAACAAAAAATTTATTTTTGTGATTTTATCTAATTTTCTAATATGATAACCTTTAAAAATATAATAATTTTTAAATTATTTTCAAATGTAAATATAATATTTACTTATAATAATCTTTATAATTATATATCATGTAAATTCAATATAAATAATTTTATTGATAAATATTCTAATAATGATCAAAAAATAAATTAATAATTTATTATTAATAAGATAGTTATCAATTAAAATATAATTACAAACTTAAAATGATTCAGAAGCAAAGCAAAATATATTACTCTATAATAATTTTTTGTTTTGAAAATTTTTTTTCTTTTAAAAAGTTTATCTATAATTTTTCGATGAAAAATAATTTATATAAATTATTTTTGTCTAGCTCAATTTATTTTGTAATTAATATTTATATATAAATAAACAAATAAATAATTAAAATGAATATTTAAAATTATAATGAAAAAAAATGAGATTTATTATTTAGGGATACTATTTTAATTTAAATTAGATCTGTCTCACTATTAATTTCTTTTGTAATAAATATTTCTATAAAAATAAACTTATAAATAATTAAAATAAAAATTTGAAATTATACTGAATAAAAATTAAAATGAGATTATGAATTATTATTAATGTTTTCTAGTTTAATGGTTTAAGTATTTAGAGGTTTTGTCGTTTAGGAGTTTAGCGATTTATGTTTTTTGGCATTTAGTGGTTTATAGGTTTTGTTTTAACAATGAAAATACAAAAAAATTATTCTAGATATTTTTTCACATTTTCAAAGGTGAATACAATATTTAGTAATAATAATCATTATAATTATATATAATATAAACTAAATATAAATAATTTTATTCATAGATATGATATCAATTATGAAAAATTAAATTAATATGTTATTATTGTTATGATGGATATAAATTAAAATATAAATGCAAAACCTAAAATTATTCAAAATCCAAGTAAAATTTATTACTAAATAATAATTTTGGTTTTTTAGTTTTTGCTTCTTTTTATAAGCTTATATATTATTTTGATTAAAAATAAATTATTTAAATTATATTTGTATCACTAATAATTTATTTTGTAATTAATATTTTTATAAATTATTTTAATTATATTTAAGGTTTATGAGTTTAAAGGTTTAAGTATTTCTGGGCTTTTGTGTTTAGGAGTTTAGATGTTTAACTGTTTAGGCATTTAGTGGTTTATAAGTTTTATTTAAACAATGATATAGCAAAAAATTTATTTATATTATTTTTTTTAATTTTTAAAGATTATAACCTTTGAAAATATAATAATTTTTAAATTTTTTTCAAATGTAAATATAATATTTATTTATAATATTATTCATAATTATAATTCATTTAAATTCAATATAAATAATTATATTGCAAGATATTATAATTATGATGAAAAAAAAATTAATAAACTATTATTAATAAAATAGTTATTATTTAAAAAGTATTTGCAAAATCTAAATTTATTCAAATCATAGTAAAATATATTACTAAATAATAATTTTTTATAATGTTTTGCTTTTTTTATAAATTTATATTTTTGTTATTAAAAATAAATTATTTAAATTATATTTGTCTTACTCATAATTTATTTTGTAATTTATAATTCTATAATAATAAACTACTAAATAATTAAAATGAATATTTAAAATTATAATGAATACAAATAAAATAGATTTTTATAATTTATTATTTAGGATATACCAGTTTAATGGTTTAAGTATTTAGGAGTTTTGTGGTTTAGGAGTTTAGTGATTTAATTGTTTAGACCTTTATTGATTTATAGTTTTTTTTTAAAGAAAGAAAAAACAAAAAATTTAATTTTTTGATTTTTTTTAATTTTTGAAGGTTGTAACCTTTGAAAATATAATAATATTTAATTTTTTTAAATGTGGATATAATATTTATTTATAATAATCTTCATAATTATATATAATGTAAACTCAATATAAAAAATTTTATTGATATATATTTTAATAATGATGAATAAATAAATTAATAAACTTGTATTTATAAGAATGATATAAATTAAAATATAATTGTAACAACTAAAATGATTCAAAATCAAAATAAGATATATTATTAAATAATAATTTTTTATTTTATAATTTTGCCTCTTTTAAGAGCATTTTTTTATGAAAAATTAATTATTTAAATTATATTTGTCGCACTAATAATTTATTTTGTAATTAATATTTCTATAAAAATAAACTGATAAATAATTAAAATGAATATTTAAAATTATAATGAATACTAATAAAACTGAGATTTATGATTTATTATATATACTATACTAATTTAATGGTTTAAGTATTTATGGGCTTCGGGGTTTCGGAGTTTAGTCATTTTAGTATTTAGTCATTTAGTGGATTATAGGTTTTATATAAAAAATAAAATAACAAAAAATTTAATTTTGTTATTTTTTCTTATTTTTGAAGGTTATAACCTTTGAAAATATAATAATTTTTAAATTTTTTTTGAAAAGTGAATACAATATGAAGTTATAATAATCATAATAATTATATATAATATAAATTCAATATAAACTATTTTATTGATATTTATTATAAAAATGATCATAAAAAAGTAATAACCAATTATTAATAAGATAAATATTGTTTAAAATATTTTTGCAAAACCTAAAATACTCAAAATCAAAGTGAAATATTTTACTAAATTTTAATTTTTAATTTTTAAATTTGTGTATCCATTTATAACCCTATATATTTTTGATGAAAAATAAATTATTTAAATTATATTTGTCTCACTAATAATGTATTTTTTACTTTATATTTCTATAAAATTAAATTAATACATAATTAAAATTTATATTTAAAATTATAATGAATACTAATAAAAATGAGATTTATGATTTATTATTTAGGGTATAACTATTTAATTGTTTAAGTTTTTTGAGGTTTTGGGGTTAAGGAGTTTATTGATTTATATGTTTACACATTTTCGTGTTTATATGTTTTATTTAATCAATGAAATAACAAAAAATTTATTTTTATGAATTTTCATGATTTTCAAAAGTTATGATCTTTAAAAATATTATGTTTTTTTAATAGTTCTAAAATATGAATACAATACTTAGTTATAATAATCTTAATAATTATATTTGTTGTAGATTCAATATAAAAAATGTATTAATATATATTATAAAATGATCAAAAAATAAATTAATAAACTATTATTAATAAGATAGATATTAATTAAAATATATTTGTAGAACCCAAAATAATTCAAAATCAAAGTAAATCATATTACTAAATAACATTTTAAATTTTTGAAATTTTGTTTATTTTTATAAGCTTATTTTTTTTTCATAAAAAATAATTTTTTAAATTATATATTTTTCACTCATTATTTATTTTATAATCAATATTTCTATAAAAATAAACTAAAAATTAATTAAAATGAATATTTAAAATTATAATGAATACAAATAAAAATGAGATTTATTATTTATTATTTAGGTTATATAGGTTTATTGGATTAAGTATTTAGGGGATTTTGGGTTTTACTAGTCTAGAGATTTAAATGTTTAGGCATTTAGTGGTTTATAAATTTTATTTAAATAATAAAATAATAAAAAAATTATTTTTGTGATTTTTTATCATTTTTGAAGGTTATAACCTTTGAAAATATAATAATTTTTAAATTTTTTTCAAATGTAAATATAATATTTAGTTATAATAACTTAATAATTATATGACATTTTAATTGAATATAAGTAATATAATTGTTCGATATTATAAAAATGATCAAATAATAAATTAATAAACTATTATTAATAAGATTGATCGCAATTAAAATATAATTGCAAAACCTATATATAATGATTCAAAATCAAAGTAAAATATATTACTAAATAATAATATTTTGTTTTTAAATTTTTACTTCTTCATATAAGCTTATTTTTTTTATGATTAAATATAAATTATTAAAATGATATTTGTCTCACTCATTATTTATTTTGTGATTGATATTTCTATAAAAAAATAAACTAATAAATAATTAAAATGAATATTTAAAATTATAATGAATAAAAATTAAAATGAGATTTATGATTTATTATATATGGTATACCGGTTTAATGGTTTGATTATTTAGGAGTCGTTTAGGAGTTTAGCAATTTATCTTTTTAGGCATTTAATGGTTTATAGGTTTTATTTATATAATAAAAATTTTAAATTCTTTTTTTGATTTTTTCTGATTTTCAAATGTTATAATCATTGAAAATAAATTAATTTTTAAAATTTTTTGAAATGTGAATACAATGTATAATTATATTAATCTTACTAATTATATATCATATAAATTCAATATAAATTATTTTAATGATAGATATTATAATAATGATCAAAAATTAAATTAATAAACTATTATTAATAATATTAATATTAATTAAAATATATTTACATAACACAAATGATTCAAAATCAAATAAAAATGTATTACTAAATAATAATATTTAATTTTTAAAATTTTCCTTCTTTTTATAAGCATATATTTTTATTATTAAAATAAATTATTTAAATATTATTTGTCTCACTCTAAATTTATTTTGTAATTAATTTTTCTAAAAGATTAAACTATAAATAATTAAAATTAATATTTAAAATTATAATAAATAGAAATAAAAATGAGATTTATTATTTATTAAGTAGTATATAGGTGTTAAAAAGTTTAGGTATTTAGGGGTTTCAGGATTTCTGAGCTTACTGATTTAAGTAAGCATTTAATGATCTATAGGATTTATTAAAAAAATGAAATAACAAAAAATTTATTTTTATTATTTTTTCTCATTTTCATAGGTTATGAAAATATAATAATAATTAAAATTTTTTTAAATGTAAATATAATATTTTAGTTATAATAATATTAATGATTATATATCATATAAATTCAATATAAACAATTTTATTGATAGATATTATAATAATGATCAAAAATTAAATTAATAAACTATTAATAAAAAGATAGAAATTAATTAAAAAATATTTACAAAACCCAATTTGATTAAGAATTAAAGTAAAATATATTACTAGATAATAATTTTAAATTTTTAAATTTTTACTTCTTTTATATGCGTATATATATTATTTCATTAAAAATAAATTATTTAAATTATATTTGTCGCACCCATAATTTATTTTGTAATAAATATTTCTATAAAAATAAACTAATAAATAATTAAAATGAATATTTAAAATTATAATAAATAGAAATAAAAATTAGATTTATTATTTATTATGTATTATATATCGGTTTAATGGTTACTGTATTTCGGCATTACGAGGTCTAGGAGTTTACTTATTTAACTGTGTATGCATTTAGTAGTTTATAGGTTTTATTTAAAAAATAAAAAAACAAAAAATTTATTTTTATTATTTTTTGATATTTTCAAAGGTTATAACCTTTGATAAATATTCAAAAGTGAATTTTTAAATTTTTTTCAAAAGTGAATTCAATATTTAGTTATAATAATCATTATATTTATATATCATATAAATTAAATATAAACTATTTTATTGATAAATATTCATTATAATGATCAAAAAATAAATTAATAATATATTATTAATAAGATAGATATCAATTATAATATAATTACAAAACTTAAAATGATTCAGAATCAAAGCAAAATATATTACTATATATTAATTTTTTGTTTTTAAATTTTTTTTCTTTTAAAATGTTTATCTATATTATTTTGATGAAAAATAATTTATATAAATTATATTTATGTAACTCATAATTCATTTTGTAATTAATATTTATATAAAAATAAACAAATAAATAATTAAATTTGAATCTTTAAAATTAAAATTAAAAAAAATGAGATTTATTCTTTATTATTTAGGATATACCGGTTTAATTTAAATTAGATCTGTCTCACTAATAATATATTTGTAATTAATATTCCTATAAAAATAAACTGATAAATAATTAAAATTATAATGAATAATTAAAATAATTTATTTTGTTCCTCTCTCAATTCTAGAATGATTGCTAAAGCTTTAAACAAAATAATAGGACCTTTTACTTTATCTCTATTATGTCTCATCATATTTGATGATGAATCCCAGGGCTATCAAAGGTAATTTGACTCATGTACGCTAACAGACTAAACCAAAGTTGTACCCATATGTGTTGAAATAGCTAGTTGTTGAAAATGCTATTTATATTGATTATTATAATTTCTTCTAAAATATCTCTCATGCACACACTCAAAGCAATTTATTTAAAACATAGTTCACCTCTAAAAAATAACCACCTTGTAGCCTATTATAACAAACTAGCCCAAGGGCGGTTTGAGCAGGGCAAGAAGTATGGGCTCGTTTTCAATCAAGAATCAAAAAATTTATTTTATTGGCATGTCTATGCCTTTTTTTATATACTCATGGATATGAAAAGTATCATTTATTTTTTTTATATTAAATGAGTTATGTATACAAGCTCACAATACCCAAAAAGGTGTAAATGAATCATATTAAAATGTATAAAAGGTTTTAATCATTGCTCAAAATATTAGTCTTGCATATTGACACTTTAGGTCAGAAATCAAAGGAAAAAGCCATAGTGATATTTCCAATCCCAAGAATTTTAGCTATAGAAAGTTATAAAGAGTAGTACGTGAGCTTTAACTATTTCTAGGGTCATGACTTGTGCTCTTGAGGAATGTCCAAAGTTACAATCATTCCTAGTGCAATGACTTTGCAAAATAAAGATAAAATGCACAAGCTATGGTCATATCCAATACTGTGACCCAGTATTATAGTTATTAAATATATATTCATGATCATTCTTAGTGGCATAACAATATGTTCAATAGAGAGACACAAGTTATGGCATATTCTCATCGATAACTCACCCCTTAAGTCATGACTTTGTGTTACATACAAAATGATAAATCTGTGGCATTCCTAAAAGTTGTGAATTTCAATTTAAATTTAACACTTAGTCATTTGATTATAAAAGTGCAAAACATGAGATTTAGGATTTAGGGTTTAAAAGTTAGGGTTATAGTTTATGGTTTAAGGTTTAGGATTTAATGTTTAGGGTTTATATAATTTTTTTAGTTTTTTTTTGGAAAATACACACTTTATTTAACATTTAGGCACACAACTTACAAGAGACTAAAAAGCTGACTAATTTAGGCCAGCCCACCAAATCCTATGCACCTTAATGATTCTATGCATAAAATACATTAAAAAACATAATGCCTAAAAATTCCAAGTGTACGAATACAACTAAAATCACCTGGCATTCCCAGACTTCAGAGTTGGCATTGAGTCATTATGCGCACTGCGTCCTTTCCATTCGGATTTGTCCAATCCTTTTAAAGGAATCTTAATGATGCACCATATTAAAACTATGCAAATATATGATTATGCATGTGTGTGACATGTAGCATCAAGCGTTTGCCTATGTCATTGCTATGCAATGGAATACATGTAAAATTGAATACCCATAAATCCACAAGTCCATATCTACGGCACATTGTCAATTCATTCTCAACTATGAATTCCACATTCTTTTGCTCCAATGATCCTCAAAAGAGTATCTCTTGGGTTAGAATGATTTCTCCTTGAGCTCCAAGAAGTGGCTGTATGTTGCACAGACAAAATATCAAAAAATATGCATGCATAAGTAGGCATGTGTGATGAGGTCCATCGAATAGTCTAATTATCTACGCGTACAACCAAGCTAGAATACAAGTAAAATTACAAAATGCTATAAAGATGGGTCTTCTCCTCCCGGGAGTGTAGCATCACCTAATGTGTTTTTACAAAATGCATAGTGGTCCCCACTTAGAGATACACATGGGTCCAGTTGCCCTCATTGCATGCTACATAGAGAACATACAAGATTGTGTGTGTGAGTATATCATGATCGGTCTCTACAAGTACATGGTGCATACAAAGTCCAAAATACAAATAAGACTACAAACATAAACTACAAATTTGTATCTTTAGCTCCCGTGTGGCTGGTCTAGACTCCATTGCTTACTGGCCCTACTTGTTGATGCTTCAGATTTTGCCTGCTCTACAATTAAAAATGGATTAACCGCTACTCCTGTTGGGCGACGGTTGGGTGGCCCTCTTTGCTACCTGATAGGGCTAGTGGGACCCACTTCTAGCTACTCCTGGGTTTCCTCCCGACCATTTTGCTCGGTCTCGTCAGTTGTCTGAATGTTATCATCACGGCTTGCTAGCGGGGCCCTCTACAAGCTGGTGGCCCATACTTTTGGCTGCTTCTAGGACTTGCTGGCCCCTCTAAATGCTACACCAAAATGAACAAGAATATGTGCACATGTCTACTGTGGTCTGTCGGTATGAGTGTGTGGTGCAGCAGTATCAGGGTTTACGAGTTTAGTAATTTAAGTATTTAGGTATTATGTGGTTTATAGGTTTTATTTAAATAATTAAATAACAAAAAAATTATTTTTATGATTTTTTCTCATTTTCAAGGTTATAACCATTGAAAATATGATAATTTTAATTTTTTTTCAAATGTTAATACAATATTTAATTATAATAATCATAAAAATTAAATATCATATAAATTCAATATAAATAATTTTATTGATCGATATTATAATACTGATCATAAAATAGATTAATAAACTATTATTAATAAGATAGATATTAATTAAAATATATTTGCAAAACCTAAAATGATTCAAAATCAAAGTAAAATATATTATTAAATAATAATTTTTTATTTTTTTGATTCTTTTTATAAGCTTATAAATTTTTTTGAAGAAGATAAGTTATTTAAATTATATTTGTCTCATTAATAATTTTATTTTGCAATTAATATTTCTATAAAAATAAACTAATAAATAATTAAAATGAATATAAAAATTATAATGAATACAAATAAAAATGAGATTTATGATTAATTATTTAGGGTATACCAGTTTAATGGTTTAAGTATTTAAGAGTTTAGGAGTTTAGTGAATTAAGTGTTTAGGCATTTAATAGTTTATATGTTTCATTTAAATAATGAAATAACAAAAAAAATTATTTTTCAAATTTTTTATCAATTTTGAAGGTTATAACCTTTATAAATATAATAATTTTTAAATTTTTATCAAATGTGAATGCAATATTTAGTTATAATAAACATAATAATTATATATCATGTAAATTAAAAATAAACAATTTTATTGATAGATATTAATAAACAAAATATAAATATAAATATATAATGATCAAAAAATCAGTTAATAAACTATTATTTATTTATAGATATTTATATATTATTTATAAATACTTAAACCTTTAAAGATGGTTTAAATGTTTAAGTATTTAAGGGTTTTGGGGTTTAGGAGTTTAATGATTTAAGCATTTAGACATTTAGTAGTTTATAGGTTTTATATAAACAATAAAATAACAAAAAATTTATTTTTGTGATTTTATCTCATTTTCAAAGATTATAACCTTTAAAGATATAATAATTATTACATTATTTTCAAATGTAAATATGATATTTAGTTATAATAATCTTTATAATTATATATCATGTAAATTCAATATAAACAATTTTATTGTTAAAATTCTAATAATGATCAAAAAATAAATTAATAATCTATTATTAATAAGATAGATATTAAATTAAAATATAATTACAAAACCTAAAATGATTCAGAAGCAAAGCAAAATATATTACTATATAATAATTTTTTGTTTTGAAAATTTTTTTTCTTTTAAAAAGTTTATCTATAATTTTTTGATGAAAAATAATTTATATAAATTATTTTTGTCTAGCTCAATTTATTTTGTAATTAATATTTATATATAAATAAACAAATAAATAATTAAAATGAATATATATAATTATAATGATAAAAAATGAGATTTATTATTTATTATTTATTATTTAGTGATACTGTTTTAATTTAACTTAGATTTGTCTCACTAATAATTTATTTTGTAATTAATATTTCTATTAAAATTAACTGATAAATTATTAAAATAAAAATTTAAAATTATACTAAATAAAATTTAAAATAAGATTTATGATTTATTATTATTGTATACCAGTTTAATGGTTTAAGTATTTAAAGGTTCTTTCATTTAGGATTTTAGCGATTTATGTTTTTATGCTTTTAATGGTTTATACGTTTTATTTAAAAAAATAAAATATCAAAAAAATTTGCTATAATTTTTTCTCATTTTCATAGGTTATAACCTTTGTAAATATAATAATATTAAAAATTTTTGAAATGTGAATACAATACTTAGTTATAATAATATTAATAATTATATATCATATAAATTCAATAAACAATTGTTTTGATATATATTATAATAATGATCAAAATTAAATTTATAAACTATTGATATTAAGATAGATATTAATTAAAAAATAATTATAAAACCCAAATTGATTCAAAATTATAGTAAAATATATTTCTGGATAACAATTTTTAATTTTTAAATTTTTACTTCTTTAATAAGCATATATATTTTTTAAATTATATTTGTCACACTCATAATTTATTTTGTAATAAATATTTCTATAAAAATAAACTAATAAATAATTAAAATAAATATTTAAAATGATAATAAATAGAATTAAAAATTAGATTTATTAATTATTAAGTAGTATATAGTGGTTTAATGGTTTTTGTATTTTGGCATTACGGGGTTTAAGAGTTTACTGATTTAACTATGTATGCATTTAGTGGTTTATAGGTGTTATTTAAAAAAAATATCAAAAAAATTATTTTTTTTTATTTTTTGATATTTTCAAAGGTTATAACCATTGAAAATATAATAATTTTTAAATCTTTTTCAAAAGTGAATACTATATTTAGTTAAAATAATCATTATATTTATATATCATATAAATTCAATATAAATATTTTTATAGATTAATATTCTAATAATGATCAAAGAATAAATTAATAATCTATTATTAATAAGATAGATATCAATTTAAATATATTTACGAAACCTAAAATGATTCAGAAATAAAGCAAAATATATTACTATATAATAATTTTTTGTTTTGAATTTTTTTTCTTTTAAAAGTTTATCTATATTTTTTTGATAAAAAATAATTATATAAATTATATTTGTCTAACTCAATCTATTCTGTAATTATTAATTATATAAAAATAAACGAATAAATAATTAAATATATTTTAAATAATTATGTAAAAAATAATATTGAGATTTATTATTTATTATTTAGGTTATACCGGTTTAAATGATTATCTATCTAAGGTTTTCGATATTTAGGAGTTATTGATTTAAGTATTTAGGCTTTTAGTGGTTTTTAAGATTTATTTAAACAATGAAATAACAAAAAAATTATTTTTGTTATTTTTTCACATTTTCAAAAGTTATAACATTTTAAAATATAATAATTTTAAAATTTTTTTAAAATGTGAATAAAATATTTAATAATAATAATCATTATAATTATATATAATATAAACTAATTATAAATAATTTTATTGATAGATATGATATCAATTATCAAAAAATAAATTAATAAACTTTTATTAATATGATAGATATAAATTAAAATATAATTACAAAAATAAATATTTCAAAATCAATGTAAAATTTATTACTAAATAATAATTTTTTTTTAATTTTTACTTCTTTTTATAAAATTATATTTTCTTTTATTAAAAGTAAATTATTAATATTATATTTGTCTGACTAATTATTTATTTTGTAATTAATATTTATATAAAAAATAAACTAATAAATATTTAAAATTATAATGTATACAAATTAAAATGAGATTTTAGATTTATTATTACTGTATATGTAATTTATTTTTTGATAATCAGCTTGTATAACCAAATATTTTTTTTCTTTTTTAATATTTTCATGTAAGTGAGGGAAAGGAAATATTAAGAGGCCGGGGATGCAGCAGTAGCACAATAACGGAGGTCACACAGACCGGACAACGGGGCGAAATTAGAGTAGAGCCTAAACTTTCTCTTGATCTGACCCACTCCGTTTAAATGAACCGAGATAAATTTTAATATAAAATGTTTTGTAATTTTATTTTCGAGTGCTATTTTTGGACCCGTGGAACAGTTCGTCATCTCTCTCTCTTCTCTCTGTGCAATTTATCATGACTATTCTATGTGCTACATACTGTAAGACATTTCTGTTGCTTTAATCTGTAACGCAAAAGCATTTTATGGTGGATTTAGCTAGTCGTACTGAGTGACTAGCGAACCATGTTATTTTCGGGGTTTATTTCTCATTTTTTAATTCTATCATGGATGGTTGCTGAATTGGGATATATATTGCTTGTTTTCTATATCTCAATCTCACTACAGTGGAAGCACAATTGCCCAACAATTATATATGGTATACCGGTTTAATTGATCAATTATTTAGGGGTTTTGTCGTTTAGGTGTTTAGCAATTTATGTTTTTAGGCATTTAGTGATATATAGGTTTTATTTATATAATAAAAATAAATTTTTTTTTTATTTTTTTTAGATTTTCAAAGGTTATAACATTTTAAAATAAAATAATTTTTAAAATCTTTTGAAATGTGAATACCATGTATAATTATATTAATCTTATTAATTATATATCATATAAATTCAATATAAATAATTTTAATGATAGATATTATAATAATGATCAAAAATTAAATTAATAAACTATTATTTATAAAATAAATATTAATTAAAATATATTTACATAACACAAAATGATTCAAAATCATATAAAAATATATTACTAAATAATAATATTTAATTTTTAAATTTGTAAATATTTTTATAAGCTTAAATTTTTTTATGATTAAAAATAAATTATTATAATAATATCTGTCTCACTCGAAATTTATTTTGTAATTAATTTTTCTAAAAATTAAAATATAAATAATAAATGAATATTTAAAATTATAATAAATAGAAATAAAAATGAGATTTATTATTTATTAAGTAGTATATAGCTGTTATAAGGTTTATGTATTTAGGGGTTTCGGATTTTATGAGTTACTGATTTAAGTAAGTTAACATTTAATGGTATATAAGTTTTATTAAAAAAAGAAAAAACAAAAAATTTATTTTTTGTATTATTTCTCATTTTTTAAGATTAAAACCTTTTAAAATATAATAATTTTTAAATTTTTTTCAAAACTAAATACAATATTTATTTATAATAATCATAATAATTATATATAATATTAATTCAATATAAATAATTTTATTGATAGATATTCTAATAATTAACCAAAAATAAATTAAAAATCTATTCTGAATAAGATTGATATTACTTAAAATATAATATCAAAACCTAAAATAATTCAAAAGGAATGCAAAATATATTACTTAATAATAATTATTTGTTTTCAAATGTTTATTCATTTTATAAGCTTATCTATTTTTTGATGAAAAATAATTTTTATAAATTATATTTTTAAATCATAATTTATTTTATAATTAATATATATATAAATAAAAAACTTAACAATCTAAATGAATTTTTTAAATTATAATGAAAACAAATAAAAATGAGATTTATTAATTATTATTTAGGGTATACCGGTTTAAAGGATTATCTATATAGAGGTATCGAGATTTTGTAGTTTAGTGATTTAAGTGATTAGGCATTTAGTTATTTATAGGTTTTATTTAAACAATGAAATAACAAAAAAAATATAATCTTTTTGTTTTTTCACATGTTCAAAGGTTATAATCTTTGAAAATATAAAAATTGTATTCACTTTTTTCAAAAGTGAATACAATATTTAATTATAATAATTATTGAATTTATATATCATATAAATTCAATATAAACATTTTTATTGATAAATATTCTAATAATGATCAAATAATAAATTAATAATCTATTATTAATAAGTTAGATATTAATTAAAGTATAATTACAAAATCTAAAATGATTCAGAAACAAAGCAAAATATATTACTATATAATATTTTTTTGTTTTTAATTTTTTTTTCTTTTAATAAGTTTATCTATATTTTTTTGTTGAAAAATAATTTATATAAATTATATTTGTATAACTTATATTTTATTTCGTAATTAATATTTATATAAAAATAAACAAATAAATAATTAAAATGAATATTTAAAATTATAATTAAAAAAATAATATTGAGATTTATTCTTTATTATTTAGGATATACATGTTTAAAAAATTTATCTATTTAGTGTTTTTTAGATTTAGAAGTTATTGATTTAAGTATTTAGGCATTTAATTGTTTATAGGTTTTATTCAAACAATGAAATAATAAAAAATTTATTTTTGATATTTTTTCAAATTTTCAAATGTTATAACATTTGAAAATATAATAATTTTAAAATTTTTTAAAATATGAATTCAATATTTAGTAATAATAGATATTATAACTATATATAATATAAACTAAATATAAAGAATTTTATTGATAGATATTATATCAATTATCAAAAAATAAATTAATAAACTATTATTAATATGATAGATATAAATTAAAATATAATTAAAAAACTTAAAATGATTCAAAATCAAAGTAAAATTTATTACTAAATAATAATTTTTTTTTAGTTTTTGAACCATTTTATAAGCTTATATGTTTTTTTGATGAAAAATATATTATTTAAATTATATTTGTATCACACATAATTTATTTTGTAATTAATATTTCTATAAATTATTTAAATTATATTTAAGGTTTACGTGTTTAAAGGGTTAAGTATTTAGGGACTTCGGGGTTTAGAAGTTTAGATAATTATGTATTTAGGCATTTAATGGTTTATAAGTTTTATTTAAACAAAGATATAACAAAAAATTTATTTTTGTTATTTTTTCTCAATTTTGAATGTTATAAACTTTGAAAATATAACACTTTTTAAATTGTTTTTATATGTGAATACAATATTTAGTTATGATAATATTAATAATTATATAACATGTAAATTCAATATAAACAATTATATTGATAGATATTATATTAATGATCAAAAAATAAATTAATAAACTATTATTAATAAGAAAGATTTTATTTAAAATATATTTGCAAAACATAAATTTATTAAAAATCAAAATAAAATATATTACTAAATAATAATTTTTTTGATGTTTTGCTTCTTTTTATAAGTTTATATTTTTTTTATAAAAAATAAATTATTTAAATTATATTTGTCTTCCTCATAATTTATTTTTAATTTATAATTCTATAAAAATAATTTTTAAGTATTTAGGTGTTTTGGGGTTTAGTGATTTAAGTGTTTAGGCCTTTAGTGATTTATAGTTTTTATTTAAAAATGAAAAAATAAAAAAATTAATTTTTTGATTTTTTTTAATTTTTGAAGGTGATAACATTTGAAAATATAATAATTTTAAATTTTTTTAAAATGTGAATATAATCTTTAGTTATAATAATCTTAATAATAATATTTAATGTAAACTCAATATAAATAATTTTATTAATACATATAATAATAATGGTCAACAAAAAATTAATAAACTATTATTAATAAGAATGATATAAATTAAAATAAAATTACAAAATCTAAAATGATTCAAAATCAAAATAAAATATATCACTAAAAAAAATTTTTTTGTTTTTAAAATTTTGCCTCTTTTTATAAGGATATATATTTTTTTTGATAAAAAATAAATTATTTATATTAGATCTGTCTCACTAATAATTTATTTTGAAATTAATATTTCTATTAAAATAAATTGATAAATAATTAAAATAAAAATTTAAAATTATACTTAATAAAAATTAAATTAAGATTTATGATTTTTATTAATGTGCACCTGTTTAATGGTTTATTTATGTAGAGGTTTTTGCATTTAGGAGTTTAGCAATTTATGTTTTTAGGCACTTTGTGGTTTATAGGTTTTATTTAAACAATAAAATAACAAAAAAAATTGTAATTTTTTCTCATTTTCATAGGTTATAACCTTTGAAAATATAATAATTTTTAAAATTTTTTGAAATGTGAATACAATATTTAGTTATAATAATATTAATAATTATATATCATATAAATTCAATATAAACAATTTTATTGATAGATAATATAATAATGATCAAAAATTAAATTAATAAACTATTAATAATAAGATAGATATTAATTAAAAAATATTTACAATACCCAAATCGATTCAAATTAAACTATAATATATTACTGTATAATAATTTTTAATTTTTGAATTTTTACTTCTTTTATAAGCTTATATATATTTTTTGATTAAAAATAAATTATTTAAATTATATTTGTCGCACTAATAATTTATTTTGTAATAAATATTTTATAAAAATAAATTAATAAATAATTAAAATCAATAAAATTGTTTATATTTAGTTTATATTATATATAATTATAATGATTATTATTACTAAATATTATATTCACATTTTTAAAAAAATTTAAAATTATTATATTTTCAAAGGTTATAACCTTTGAAAACGTGAAAAAATATCAAAAATTTTTTTTTTATTTCATTGTTTAAATAAAACCTATAAACCACCCAATGCCTAAAAACATAAATTGCTAAACTCATAAATGACAAACCTCTAAATACTTATTCCATTCAACTGGTATAGATTAATAATAAATCATAAATCTCATTTTAATTTTTATTCAGTATAATTTTAAATTTTTATTTTAATTATTTATCAGTTTATTTTTATAGAAATATTAATTACAAAATAAATTATTATTGAGATAGATCTATGTTAAATTAAAACAATATCCCTAAATAATAATTAATAAATCTCATTTTTTTCATTATAATTTTAAATATTCATTTTAAATATTTATTTGTTTATTTATATATAAATATTGATTTAAAAATAAATTGAGCTCGACAAAAATAATTTATATAAATTATTTTTAATCAAAAAATTATAGATAAACTTTTTAAAAGAAAAAAAATTTTCAAAACAAAAAATTATTATATAGTAATATATTTTGCATTGCTTCTAAATCATTTTAGGTGTTGTAATTATATTTTAATTGATATCTATCTTATTAATAATAGATTATTAATTTATTTTTTGATCATTATTAGAATATTTATCAATAAAATAGTTTATATTGAATTTACATGATATATAATTATTAGGATTATTATAACTAAATATTATATTTACATTTGAAAAATTTAAATTTAAAAATTTAAAAATTTAAAAATTATTAAGATTATCTATCTTTTAAGGATCATTAGAGCAAAAGAATGTGGAATTCAGAGGTGAGAATGAATTGAGAAAGTGTCGTAGATATGGACTTGTGGATTTATGGGTATTCAGTTTTACATGTATTACATTGCATAGCAATGACATAGGCAAATGCTTGATGTTGCATGTCACGCACATGCACAATCTTATATTTGCATAGTTTTAATATGGTGCATCATTCAGGTTCCTCCAAAAGGTTTTTGCAAATCCGAATGGAAAGGACGCAGTGCACATAATGACTCAATGCCAACTCTGAAGTCCGGGAATGCCAAGTGATTTTAGTTGTATTTGTATGGTTGGAATTATTAGGAATTATGTTTTTTATGTATTTTATGCATATAATTATTAATGTGCATAGAATTTGGTGGGCTGGCCTAAATTTGTCACCTTTTTAGTCTCTTGTGAGTTGTGAGCCTAAATGATAAATAAAGTGTGTATTTTCCAAAAAAAAACCTTAAACCCTAAACTTTAAATCCTAAACCTTAGACCATAAACTATAATCCTAATCTATAAACCCTAAATCCTATATCTCATGTTTTGGACTTTTATAATCAAATGACTAAGTGATATATTTAAATTGAAATTCACAACTTTTAGGAATATCACAGAATTATCTTTTTTTTTATGTAACAAAAAGTCATGACTCTTGGGTTGAGTTATGGATTCAGTCTCTTTCTTGCTTTAGATTATTGTAGCATTAGCAATGGTCATGATTGTATATTTTGTCTCTAGAACACAAAATCATATCGATGAGAATATGCCATAACTTGTGTCTCTCTGTTGAACATATTCTTGATTGAAAGAGAGCCCATACTTCTTGCCCTACCCAAACCACCCTGGGGCTAGTTTGTTATAATAGTCTACAAGGTGTTTATTTTTTTATAGGTGAACTATTTAAAAAAAAGTGCTTGAGTGTGTGCATGAGAGATATTTAGAAGAAATTACAATAATCAATATAAATAGAATCCTCAACAACTAATTATTTCAACATATAGGGGTACAACTTTGGTTTGGTCTGTTAGCGTACATGAGTCAAATTACCTTTGATAGCCTAGTAATTAAACATCAAATATGATGAGACATAATAGAGAAAATGTAAAAGCTCATATTATTTTGGGTAGAGCTTTAGCAATCATTCTAGAGTTGAGAGAGGAACAAAATGAATTATTTTAATTATTCAGTAAAATTTTAATTTTTATTTTAATTATTTATAAGTTTATTTTTATAGAAATATTAATTACAAAATAAAGTATTAGTGAGACAGATCTAATTTAAATTAAACCTGTATATCCTAAATAATAAGGAATAAATCTCATTTTTTTTTTCATTTTAATTTTAAATATTCAAATTTAATTATATATTTGTTTATTTTTATAGAAATATTAATTACAAAATAGATTATGAGTTACACAAATATAATTTATATAAATTATTTTTCATCAAAATAATATATATAAACTTTTTAAAAGAAAAAAAAATTTCAAAACAAAAAATAATTATATAGTAATATATTTTGCTTTGCTTCTGAATCATTTTAGGTTTTGTAATTATATTATAATTGATATCTATCTTATTAATAATAGATTATTAATTTATTTTTGATCATTATTAGAATATTTATCAATAAAAATAGTTTATAATAAATTTATATGATATATAAATATAATGATTTTATAACTAAATATTGAATTCACTTTTGAAAAAAATTTAAAAATTATTATATTTTCAAAGGTTATAACCATAAAAAATGAAAATAAATAATAAAAATAAATTTTAATATTTCATTTTTTAAATAAAAACCTATAGATCATTAAATGCTTACTTACTTAAATCAGTAAGCTCATAAATCCCGAAACACCTAAATACATAAACCTTTTAAAAGCTATATACTACTTAATAAATAATAAATCTCATTTTTATTCTATTATTATAATTTTAAATATTCATTTAATTATTTATAGTTTAATTTTTCAGAAATATTAATTACAAAATAAATTTTGAGTGAGACAAATATTATTTAAATAATTTATTTTAATAAAAAAATATAAGCTTATAAAAAGAAAAA